>ML427727.1:0-14618 GCA_005239525.1 Nicotiana knightiana
ATATATATATATATATATATATATATATATATAAATATGTGTATCTAATAAATAGAAGAGTAAAATTAAAGGATTAATATATGTTTAACAATGTGTATATTTAGTCAATTTCTAATGTATAAAATGGCATTTTAATCATTTCAATTTGTTTCGACTTTAGACAATGGCTCTGGACACCATTAATGTTATTAATTATTGAGAGGCACCAGGCAAATAAACACTCATTTAAAGGTATTATTAGGGTCGACCTTCAATTATACAAGTTCAGTGATCTGTTTCCACCTAGAGTAGTTGAAACCTTTAAAAATGTACAAAGTTAAGAAACCATTTTCTTTGTATAATGTTTAAACAATATTTGTGTTAGTCTACCAAGGAATGAAATGCTCTCTTGTAATTTTCCCTTATTAACAACAGAACAGCAACACATATCTAAATTTGATTTATAACCTATAATAACTCTATCAATTTGCTTGATCTAAATATTGAATATTTCCCTCCTAGATAGTCACCAGACGCGCATATCTTTTACGCTTAATCAGATGTTTCGAATTTAAAGTTCAAAACTTTAACACGACAAAAAACCCTAATAAAAACTCTACACTCCGAATGAAAAAAAAAAAATTCATATGTACTATTTTACTCATCAACCACCTTTGAAGTTTGGAGGTAGGATGCCCTACCAATAATTGCTTCCAAATTTAAATCAATGATCGGAAAATTAAATTTGAGTGTAAATTGGGGGAGAGAGAGATATTCCATCATATATAAATATATCCGGGTGCTAAAACTTTATATCTTTCATGGAAGCATGTTCTTCATGTGGGAAATGTGAAAACACTTTAGAGAAATGAGCTCCTTTTGGAACTAACATTCACTCTTACTTTTCCTGTAAAAAATGATTGGTTTGAATCATATCTTCAAGGTATTATTCTATGGCTTTAATTAATAATTAATATTGTCAGAGTAGATATTCAAGTCATTGCTTGTCACTTAAGCATGGAACTTATTTACTAAGTATATTATATTATATAGTTGCGTGACATGTTACGTATCAATAAAACTAAATTCCGTGCTCTATCGTCTAGGTTTATTCACTAATTTTATTCTTGCGCAACTTCTTTTAACCAAAGAATATATATAAAAAAAAATCTTACCCCCTCCCCCACCCCATGTATGGATCAAAATCAGCCCTAGAATACTTAAGATAAGATAGCAATTTAAGAAAGATTCTCGAGCCGTTGTTAG
Source organism: Nicotiana knightiana (assembly GCA_005239525.1). Classification (NCBI taxonomy): domain Eukaryota; kingdom Viridiplantae; phylum Streptophyta; class Magnoliopsida; order Solanales; family Solanaceae; genus Nicotiana; species Nicotiana knightiana. The sequence goes on from ML427727.1 coordinate 1,246, forward strand.
TCGAGGTGGACCAGGAAGTAACGAGACTCGTAGCCGAAGATATGAAGAGAGCTGTGGACGAGATATCAATAATGGTCGAGGACAAACACCGTTGATGAAGTTGTAACGGCTACTTTTTGAAATAGGATATTAAAGAGAACATTCTAGTGGATATTTTCTGCACTTGTACTATTAGGGTTTACTAGAAATATGTCTCATATAAATAGAAATGAGACAATGACATGAGGCATGTGCTCATTTGTAAGAACGAACTTTGGAAAAAGATTATCTCTCTCTTACTAAGATATAAACACTACATTTTCATCAAGATTCTAGTCTATACTATTCCATACTTTTCCATCAAATCCGAGAATAATTCGGTCATTCAAGGATTTGTCTATCACAAATCATTGTCAGGAGGAACAACCATCCAGTTCATCCTTTATTGACTGAATCACTCCTCATATTTACTTAAATATCATTTATTGTTATTTATTATTATTAAATGCTATATTATTGCTTATATTTTTGGAATAGTTATTGCATATTGTTATCACTTTTCTACCAAATCTATTCGATGACGCTTTCGGAAGTCGCATCTAGAAATATTATTATTAACTAGGTTTAACCCATTATCACATAAATTTAATTATTTGAACCAAGAGTTACATTTTTTGTCAAAAATTGGCGACGTCTATGGGGATTTCCTAGTTAAAGCTTTTAGTTTCTTCTAGATCTACAAATATCACGAGTCACTAACGTTAAAAAAAAAAGCAAAAACGAGATCTCATTTCTTTGTGTGCACAAATCCCAACACGGCATGTAACCGAAAAGAAAGGACGAGAATAATAAGTGACCTCCCAACCAACCTCATGAACGTCATCAATGAAAGCTGTGAAATGGAAGACGAAGGCGCGAACCCAGTGCCTCCCCTTGGCGAGATGGATCCCCGTCCCCTCACTGCAGCATCACAAAATCTCTTGGTAAGGGAGTCTCCACATCTGTGGGGGAAGAGACGCCCCCAGCTGTAAGAAAAAGCTCCTCGAAGAGTGGCTAACTGACACGCTAACCAGCATCCACAACAAGCCTGCTCGGGACACGACTACAGAAAACGCAAGGACTTGCACCATACAACCAGCAAACGAGCTGTGCAACCAACTCCCTCCTTCTCCAAAGACAGGTATTACTCACAATGTCATTAATAGTGTAGGTGACAATGCCCTTGCAGTCATTCAAAAAAGGATGGAGGAAATGGAGAATGAGAACAAAGGCACTCTGAGATCAAATAAAAAAGCACCAGAAAAGGGTCGATAATATCGGGCACCCCCAAGCTGTTGTCGAAAAGGGACTCTGGTCGGTTCGTCAAAACAACCGCGTATAGTGATGATGCAGCCATGCATGCTATTCCAAAAACCTTTAAAATGCCTCCCTACCTCAGTATATATGAAGTTATAACCGACCCCGAAGATTATGTGACTCATTACGTCACCGCCATAAAAGGCAACGACCTCGCCAAAGAACATGTGTCTTCCATTTTGCTGAAGAAGTTGGTGAAACCCTCACAGAAGGGGCATTAACTTGGTATACGCAGCTACCTGCACAATCCACTGAAACCTTTAAAGAAATGACCGACAAGTTAGTAACGGCCCACGCCGAAGCCAAAAAGGCTGAGACAAGAGTGAACAACATATTTGCTGTCAAACAATCTCTGGGAGAGGGACTGAGGGACTTCCTTGCCTGATTCAACCAAGTAAGGATGACTTTGCCAAATGTATCCGAAGGGATGGCGGTCGTAGATTTTCAGAGCGGGCTGAGCAGGGATGGTTCAAGAGCAACGAGGAAACTGTTAAGTCGGTGATGAAGTATCCCCCCCCTCCTCAACCACTTAGGACGAAATCCACAATCAGAGGAGGATCTAGGATTCAAAGTTTATGGGTTCAACTTTAAGTTTTTTAGTATTGAACCGATGGTATTTTTAAAGTTATGGATCTATTATTTGTTCCAACTTTAGTGATTTTTACACATAAATTTATGCTCCGCATCAAAAGTTATGAGTTCAATTAAACCCGAATCTTTTACCTTACATCTGCCCCTGTCCGTAATGCTTATTGTGAGGAAGTTCGCACGGATGAGGACAGCCTCAATGGGCTGACCCACTGGCTAACTTCAAAAGCGGAATCAAGAAAGGATCGAAGAGACAATGCTAGAAGAGATCAGCCAATTCCGCAACTTAACAGGGTACGACACCAACCATATATAAGAAAGCTCCCCCCCTCCCCGGCTACAAAAAAGGTCCATCCAGACCAAGGACGGGAACTCATCGGAATGACAGAGGTATGCCCCCTAATTATCTGCTCACAATATTGTGTGTCACCTACAGAGATAGTCTACACCCTGGAGAATTCGGACCAAAAGTGAAGTGGCCGCCAAAGATGAGATCAGACCCCAATACCACAAAATGCGACGCCCTCTATGAGTTCCACCAGGAAGGAGGGCACAAGACAGAAGACTGCATATCCCTAAGGCAGGAGGTCATGAATATGCTACGACAAGGACATCTTAAAGAGCTGCTAAACGATAAGATAAGAACAAATTTTTCCAGTGGACGCGAACATCAAGGACCACCCAAACCGCCCTCACTAGCTTGTACCATCTACATGATCATCGGAGACGAGGCCTGTATCAACAAAGAGAAGTTCACCACTACCCACAAACTCAAGAGATCTATCACCCGCAAATGGTACGACGAACTTGAAGAAAGTATCATCTTCGACAAGTTGGTGTCGATGATTTGGTCTTTTCTCATCATGACCCCCTTGTTATTACTGTACAAACTTTGGATACTGATGTTAAACGTATTATGATAGATGACGGAAGCGGCGTGTGCATTATTCATCCCCTAATACTTACCCTAATGATACTGGAGGATAAGATAGTGTCGCGCTGCATCACACTAACTAGTTTTGACAATGCAATTGAACAGACATCCGGGGAAATTACTCTCCCCGTCTTGGCTGGTAGCGTAACTCTGGAAACAACATCCCGCATCATGGACCAAGACACCGCGTACAACGCCATATTGGGCGATCGTGGATACATCTCATGAAGGTTGTCCCCTCTAGCTTATACCAAGTCATCAAATTCCCAACTCCATGGGGAATATTTAGCATACAAGGAGAGCATCATACATCCCGGAATGCTACCAAATTGGTTTAGACAGCACGACCTACAAACAAAAGAAGGACAAAGAAAAATAGGCATAGCAATTAGCAGGGTCGAGGTCGGGGAATGACGAGATCGAGAAAGGCATCAAAGATCCCGACATAGTCGAAGTCGTAGGGTCGACCATAGAGGACCTCGACCCCGTTCAATTAGACCCCAACGACCATAGCAAGAAGGCCTATATCGGTTGTAAACTTCAGGACCCAGGTAAATTCAGTCAATTCTTAAACTAACGCATATTTGTTTGCTTTCAGCTATGCAGATATGTCGGGCATCCCAAAGGATATTTCCACGCACAAATTATACGTCGACCCCTTCCACCCCCGTTAAGGTAGGTCATGCGTAAATTCAACTCCGCAATTAATGATGCAGTGCGTGAGAAAGTAGAAAAACTGTTAGAAAATGGTTCCATCATGGAATCAAAGTATCTAAGTGGGTCTCCAATGTGGTAATGGTTAAAAAAAGAATGGGAAATGGCGGATGTGTGTAGATTTCACAGGCTTAAACAAAGCATGCTCAAAGGGTTCGTTCTCGCTGCCTCACATCGACCAACTCATTGATGCAACAGCCAGACATGAGTTGCTAAGTTTCTTGAATGCTTACTCAAGCTATAATAAGATCCTCATGGAAGAGTAAGATCAAGAAAAAACCACGTTCATCACCCACCAAGGAACGTACTGCTATAGGTTCATGCCTTTCGGACTAAACAACGTGGGGCCGACCTATCAAAGGTTGGTGACGAGGAAGTTCAAGGATCAACTCGATAAGACATTGTAAGTATATATAGACGACATGTTGGTCAAGTCGAAAATGGGAGAAGATCACATCGATCATTTGAAAGGAACTTTCGACATAATCAGATAGTACAAAAGGAAACTGAACCCGTAGAAGTGTGCGTTCGGTGTAGCCTCAGGAAAATTTATAGGTTTCATCGTATCACAGCGAGGGATCGAGGTCAACACTGACCAAATTAAAGCCATTGAGGGGATACCCGAACTCTTGACCACCAAAAAATAGGTCCAAAGGTTGATTGGCTGCATCGTCGCCCTATAAAGGTTCATCTCACGATCATCGGATAGGTGCCATAAATTCTTTGGCATACTCAAGAAAGATAACAGCCTCCAATGGACTTCGGAGTACGTCCAGGCTCTAAGGGAACTAAAAGCATACTTGTCTTTGCCGCCCTTGCTTTCAAAGCCAGAGTCGGGGGAGCGTCTCCTCGTTTATCTAGCCGTATCCAAGGTAGCTGTGAGCGCAGTCCTAATTCGAGAAAAAAAAGGTACAAATCTCCCATCTATTACATCAACAAAACGCTAGTCGATGCCGAGACGAGGTACCCAAACCTCGAGAAACTAGGTTTGGCCATAATCGTAGCTTAACGGAAGCTTAGACGTATTTCCAATGTCACCCCATCTCGGTAGTCACAACTTTCCCCATAAGAAGCATAAACTCGAGCTATCGGGAAGGCTTGCCAAATGGGTCGTCGAGCTCAGCAAGCACGATATCACGTACCACCCTTGAACGGAGATAAAGTCACCAGACTTCAGCGCAAAAATAATGCCTAAAGTCGAAAGGGAAGCACTCCAAACTTCCCCCAAAACACAAGACCTCAGGGTCCTATACACCGACTGCGCATCCAACGCGTCGGGGTCCGGACTAGGACTCGTACTCGAAGTCCCAACAGGCAAAGTAATTTGCCGGTCCATAAGCTTCCCGTACATGACTAACAACGAGGCCGAGTACAAGGATGTCATTGCAGGTTTGAGACTAGTGCTCAAGCATGGGGAAAACTATTAAAACTACGCTGTGATTTCTAGATCGTAGTCAACCAAGTCACAGGGACTTTCCAAATCAAAGAACAAATATTGCAAAAATACCAGACCAAAATTAGTAAGCTACTGCCCGAGTTCGACGAATGTCAGCTCGACCAAATTTCACGAGCACAGATTGTCGAGGCAGATGGCCTCGCTAAACTAGTCGCTACTACCAAAAGCATCATAACAGGAGACAGAAACGTGGTAAGAACCATTAACTTAACTTGGGACTGGCGCAATCGTATTATCAAAATCTTGCAGGACGACACACTCTCAGGTGATAAAAAGAGGCCAAGAAACTAAGGATGTAAACAACCAGATATAGTATCTTCCATAACGACTTGTACAAGAGAACCTATGGCGACCCTTTAGCAAAGTGCCTTGGACCAAACCAGTCCCGACACGTCCTTGAAGAGATCCACAAAGGCAATTATAGGGCTCATTCCGGCAACCAAGCGTTGGTCATATGCCTCATACGGACGGGATATTATTGGCCCACCATGAAAAAGGAGGATGCAGACTTCATAAAAAGATACGAGCAATGCTAGAAGTATGCCCCAGTGATTCACCAAGCGAGCGAACACCACTACTCGGTCACCTCACCTTGGTCGTTCATCAAATGGGGATTAGACATCGTAGGCCCCCCTCCCGGCAGGATGAGGTAACATACGATTCCTTTTAGTTTTAACTGACTCTTTCTCTAAGTTGGTGGAAGCAGTAGCATTCGCCCAAATATGGGAACAGGAACTAATAAATTTTAAATGGAGAAATATCATATGTCGGTTCAGCTTTCCCAAATAAATCAGCTGCGACAATGGACCCTAATTCACGGGCAAGAAAACCGCTGAATATTTTGAGAAATGACATAACAAAAGAATACTCTCAACCCCGTACCACCCCACGGGAAACAGGCAAGCAGAGTCCTCCAACAAATCGATACTAAACTTCATGAAAAAGAAGCTTGAGGATGCCAAGGGATTGTGGCTGGAAGTCCTACCAGAAGTATTATGGGCTTAACGAATAACTACGAAAACGAGCATAGGAGAGACGCCCTACTCTTTGGTCTACGGGACCGAGGCGGTAATACTAGTTGAGGTCAGAGAGCCTAGTCTAAATTACTCCTACGAGAGTAGCACAAGCAACGACGAGGGACAAAGGCAGGAACTCGATGGAGACATATGGCTTATATAAGAATGATTGCCCAAAAACAGCAAGCAGAGCGCTATTATAACCAGAAAACAAAGGTTAGGCCGGTCAATGTCGGGGACTACGTACTAAAAGCTAAAACCCAAGAGAGCAAAGATCCCAGCGAAGATAAGCTGGGAACAAACTGGGACGGTCCGTATAAAATCACAACAAAAGCGAATAAATGATCATTTCAACTAGAAACAATGGGAGGAAAGCTACTACCAAACAATTGGAATATTAGCCACCTCAAATACTTCAACTTCTAAAAGAAATAGCGTTCCCCAAGTTGTATTCTTTTTTCCCTCACTCTAGTTTTGTCCCAGTTGGGCTTTCTCAATGAGGTTTTTAATGAGGCGACAAAAGGAGCACTCCAAGTCGAAGTACACGAAGGCAAGGCCCTGGTTATTATTTCATGGATCGACCTCTCACTACTCTCGAGATCGACCAATGAAGAGACTAGATAGACCAGGAGTGGGACTGGAACGCCAGCCAACACCCAAAATCTGTAAATTTCTCCAAGTATGTAACAAATGCAACAATGTCAAGGCAATAAACTTTACACTTACCAGCGCATTTCTCTCAAACTCAGGTTATGTTCGATCTCGCTCGATTGAACACCTATCGGCCCTCGTGTATTGGTAAAAAGAGCTTCACACGTGTAACAAATCTTGATGACTCAGTAGTCTACATGGAGCAATAAAGACACGACAGCTGGACGGGACTCTAAGAAGAGGTACGAGGCAAAGAGGCACAGAAAATCACATCTACGGGTTAATTAGCTACGGAAGTTTCAACCTAATTGAGAAGATGAAGAGACACAGTCAAAATTGTATTTGGACAGAACAAAATGGCAGATTCAAAGATCTTCAAATTAGAGATCTATATGTTACACAACATTCACTCAACAGTTACGGATGATTCATTGTAACGTAACATTGAATTCGTTATTAGTCATTAATGCTCAATCACTGAAAAAGGCAGACGTTATTTTAGGAAATTCCCTATATAAGGAAGTAAAATATAACCTGTAAGGGGAGGATCCCGAACCACTATTGCAATATACTTTCTTTTTGTGCATCTTACTGCTTTCCATTTACAAGTTTACCTACTATAATCTTATTCTTTGGTTATCAGAAACCCGTGTTCTTCTTAAAATAGCTTTGGGCAAAGAATCCAGATCTTTGGTTAAACAAATTGGTTCTGTTACCGGGAATCTGATAATCTTTGTTTGCTTTTCAAGCGATATCCTTTGAACTATGTCGAACTCCAACGACAAAAACCAGCAAAGGTGAACCTCAGTTCCATCGCCTTCAAGAAACCCACATGGTTCAAGGGAACAATCCCCATAAAGATCCAATAACAACAATGATAATAATGATCAAACGGTGGAACAAGATCGAGTAAAGAAAATGATTGCAGAGTATGTGAGCCAAGCTTTGCAAGAATTCGCGAGGGGATTACCGGTAGCGTTACCTGCACCACCGACACCACCCCCTAATAATACCATCACCATGGAAAATCCTCAATCTGGGTTGGCAAACTCAGGAAGGGGAGATACCCCTAATGAATCTCTCGAAGCGAGACTAGGTATATCTAATAACTCTGAAGTACAGACTTTATTAGTAACTTTGCATAAATAGGTGAAGGAACAAAACGATCGAATCGAACAAATTCCTGGAGTACCACATGTTATCAAAGGCATTGACGTTGATAGATATTCTCAACAACATTGGAAACCAAGCACAACACTCGTACCCATTCCAAAGAAGTTTAAAATGCCTGACATACCTAAATATGACGGGACAACCGACCCAGGCGACCATGTAACTACTTTTACCACCGGAGTGAAGGGCAACGACTTAACAAAACAAGAAATTGAGTCGGTCCTGGTTAAAAAATTTGGAGAAACACTTACCAAAGGGGCGCTAACCTAGTATTCTCTTCTCCCTGAAAACTCTATTGATTCTTTTGCTGAGCTTGCAGATTCTTTCATAAAGGCACACTCTGGTGTGCAAAAAGTCGAGAAAAGGATGAAGGACATCTTCAAGATAAAACAAGGAGATACGGAACTACTTCGTGAATTTGTAGACAGGTTTCAACGAGAAAGAATGCAACTACCAAGGGTACCTGATAATTGGGCAGCCATGGCATTCGTAAGTAATCTAAATGACAAAAGCTCAAAAGCCACGAGAAGACTCAAGGAAAGCTTGAGAGAATCCCAGCTATAATGTGGAACGATGTTTATAACAGGTATAGTACTAAACTTCGAATAGAAGAAGATACCATTGCTCGTCCGAAAGAGGAAGATTATACCAGATCCAGGCGTTCACAATTAGACAGGAGATTAGGTAAAAATAGGTACGATCCTTACATGGGACCATCGGGACGTGAAACTTGTCCCAAGTTCGAAAACACCAGGTCAGATTATGGACCACCAATCAGAGATGCAGACTCGTCTTCATCTAGATCCAGAAGGGATCAAGGTCAGCGACCTAGAGGTAATGCGCAAATTTGGGATCATACCTTTAATGTAAGTACCTCTGAACTAATTTCAGTGTTAAGAAATTTGGGTGATAAGGTTCGATGGCCCAAAGAGATGAGGTCGAATCCGAATAAGAGGAACCCAGATCTCTGGTGTGAATTCCATAATGATCATGGACACAGAACTGCAGATTGCAGATTTTTGCAAGGTGAGGTAGAACAATTATTGAAACAGGGCTATTTGACAGAATTGTTCAGTGAAAAAGGTAAACANGAATAAGAGGAACCTAGATCTCTAGTGTGAATTCCATAATGATCATGGACACAGAACTGTAGATTGCAGATTTTTGCAAGGTAAGGTAGAACAATTATTGAAACAGGGCTATTTGATAGAATTGTTCAGTAAAAAAGGTAAACAGGCATACATGAAGAACAAACAGGAGCCCCCAAAACCTCCATCTCCAAAACGAACCGTCAACGTGATACACGGAGGTGAAGAAGTAAACGGAGTGGTTTGCGAAACGACCACAAAGTTCACAATTACACACGGAAAATGGGTTCGTGAAAATATGGAAGTGGGCGATATAACCTTCAATGATACAGATGTCGGTGGATTAATGCTTCCTCACAATGATGCTCTGGTAATATCTTTACTTATTCATGACACTAACGTAAAAAGAGTGTTGATTGATCCAGGTAGTTCAGTCAATATCATTTTGCTAAGAGTCGTGGAAGAAATGCTATTGGGGAATCAAGTAATCCCAAGGGCACGAGCCATATCAGGGTTTGATAACTCTACGGTTATAACAAAAGGAGAAATTGAGCTTAGCACTTATGCTGAGGGAGTGATCAAAAGTACCAGGTTCCAAGTCATCGATACTGACATGGCTTATAACGTAATCGTGGGAAGGCCATGGATCCACGACATGAAAGCAATACCCTCCACCTTGCATCAGGTAATTAAATTCCCCTCTGAATGGGGGATTCAGCAAATTAGAGGCGATCATCAAACCGCGAGAAATATAAATTCCGTGGTACACTAAAACAAAAAAGTAGAGGTGGAAGAATCAAAAGATAAGGGAATCTCTCAAGCAGGTAACACTGCCCAAACAGGCATGGAAGAAATTACTACCCAAATAGGTACGGAAGGTATTATTGTTGAAACAGGTATGAAATAAAATACTTACGAGAAGGTGAATCAAGTTACCACGGAAGGGGAATTGGACCACTCCGATGTAGATTCCAGACCGGACATCATTCATGAACCGCAGGAAGACGAGCACGTCAAAACAATTACAGAAGAGCTCGAAGCTGTTCCATTGTCTGAACAAAAGCCTGAACAAAAAGTGTATATAGGCACGAGGATGAGCCCCGGTCGAAGAGAAGAAAAGAAAGCAAGGACCATTCAAGAACCAAGTGATTGACGAAGAGGTACAGAAACTCTTGAAGATTGGTTCGATACGAGAGGTCATAAATTGTTAAGCTTCCTAGACGCGTATTCTGGTTATAATCAGATTAAAATGGATCCCTTAACGAGGAAAAGACCTCCTTTATTACAAACAGGGGGACTTATTGTTATAAAGTCATGCCTTTTGGCTTGAAAAACGATGGAGCCACCTATCAAAGGCTAGTGACCAAGATTTTCCAGGAACATCTGGGAAAAATGATGGAATTTTACATCGATGACATGCTGGTAAAATCAACACAGGCGGAATACCATTTCCGGCACCTCTCTATTACCTTTGACATTTTACGCAGGTACAAAAAATAAAGCTGAATCCAGAAAAATGCGCTTTTGGTGTAGAATCAGGTAAATTCTTAGGTTTCCTTGTATCAAACAGGGGAATAGAGGTAAATCCTGATCAAATTAAAGCTATAGAAGAAATACCTGATGTACTTATAAACAAAAAAGAAGTTCAAAGACTAACAGGAAGAATTGCAGCCTTAGGAAGATTTATTTCCAAATCATCCGAGAAAAGTTTTAAATTCTTTGCAGTTCTCAAAAAGAAAAATCGGTTCGAATGGACTGAAGAATGCCAACAGGCTCTCAAACCTAAAGTCTTATCTATCAAAACATCCGTTGCTATCAAAGCCAAATGAGGGGGAGAGGCTGTACGTCTACCTTGTCGTCTCGGAAATTGTTGTAAGTGCAGTGTTGGTAAGGGAGAATAAAGGTAAACAATCTCCTATTTATTATGTAAGCAAGACATTACTAGATGCTGAAACTAGATATCCACATCTAGAAAAATTAGCCTTAGCTCTAATCATGGCATCTAGAAAATTAAGGCCATACTTTCAATGTCATCCAATCACAGTTGTGACCTCGTATCCATTCAGAAACATATTGCATAAACAAGAACTATCATGAAGATTAGCCAAGTGGGCTATAGAATTAAGTGAACATGAAATAATATATCAGCCTAGGACTATAATCAAGTCTCAGATCTTAGCTGATTTTTTCGCTGAATTTAGTAATAGCATTGTCCCTGAAGTGGAGAGAGAGTTACAACTCTTCAACGGTGTTAATCCGGGTCTATGGACCCTATTTACCGATGGTTCTTCCAATATAAAAGGTGCGGCTTAGGCATAGTCTTAATATCACCCACAGGTGAAAAGGCACGGCATGCTATCAAATGTTATCCTATAACTAACAATGAGGCAAAGTATGAAGCTGTTATTACAGGATTAGAACTTGCACGAGAGCTCTCAATCAAGTAAATCATGATCAAAAGCGATTCCCAACTGGTAGTAAATCAAATGCAGGGGACTTACATCGCTCGAGAGACTCGGATGCTACAATATTTGGAAAAGGCACAAGAACTCGTGAGACAATTCAAAACATGGAAGTTAGTACAGATACCTAGAGAGGAAAATGCTGAAGCAGATGCATTAGCTAACCTCGCAGCAGTCAGGGAAGTAACAAACAAGGACAATGCAATCGTCGTTCATCTATTCCATTCAGCTATCGACCAGGATAGAAATGAGGTAACTTTCAATAATTTAACCTAGGATTGGAGAAACAAAATCCTAAATTTTTTGCAGAATGGCATCGTACCTGAAGACAAGAAAACAGCTCAAGAACTTCGCCGCAAAGCTGCACGGTACTGCCTCATTCGCAACTCATTATATCGCAATATGTAAGGGGGCCCTAGCAAAATACCTCGGACCTAACCAAACGGAGTTTGTGATGAAAGAAGTCCACGAAGGACACTGTGGAAATCACTCAGGAGCGAGATCCTTAGTGAAAACCCTAATCAGAGTTGGATACTATTGGCCTAAGATGGAAGAAGAGGCCGAGAACTTCGTATCCAAATGCGACAGGTGCCAAAGGTTTGCCAATAAAATGCATCGACCAGCGGAATTATTGCATCCAATAATATCCCTATGGCCTTTCATGAAATGGGGTATGGACATAGTAGGACCTCTTCCCACAGCTAATGGACAGGTACGATTTTTGCCCATGCTAACCGACTATTTTACAAAATGGGTAGAGGCAGAAGCGTTCAAACAAGTGCGAGAAAAGGAAGTTAAAAGCTTCTTATGGCGAAACATAATATGCCGCTTTCGGATAACAAAGGAGATCGTGTGCGATAATGGTCCACAATTCATAGGCTCGCATGTCACGACCCAAAATCCCTAAGGTCGTGATGGCGCCGGACACAAGGTCAGGCAAGCAAAACATTAAATAATCGAAATAACTTTCCATTTAAAAACATTTATGAAAACACTTCCTTTCACTTCATTACATAATAACCAAATAAAAGTCTGTTAATTAAAAACAATGGTTTAAAAGATTACACTTAAGCAATTATATCCCAATACATATCCAGAACCCGGTGTCACAAGTACATGGGCAACTTCTAAGAATTTATACAATTATATATCGCTTGCCCGAGGAACAAATTGGACAAAGGCTCAACATAAGGTATAAATACATAGGAGGGAAACTATGTCAGCTGCGGAACGCCTCCGGATAAATGAAGCCCGTATAAGTCTCCAAGTCAATCACTTTGCTATGAAGGTACTTGTGCAACAAAATGCACAACAAGTGTAGCATGAGTACATAAACAAATATGTACCCAGTGAGTATCCCGTCTAATCTCGAAGAAGTAGTGACGAGAGGTCGACTTGACACTCACTAACGTCCAATAATATGAATGGGACAGAATATGATGAAAGGGGTAGGCATGTGAAGGCAGTTAAGCAACAAAATATATATATGAGGCACAAAATTCCGAGTAATTTAAAAAAAATGAGTGAATAAGTAGTTTCTCCTTCATTTTCCCCCAAATATCTGTCAAGTCCTTATCCACGAAGTTATTTAAAAATCTATATCCTTAAATAAATTTAACAATTTAAGTCACAAGGGGTATGTCATATGTATATGTATATATATATATGTATGTATGTATATATGCCGAGGGTCATTCGGCCCGAACCAACAATAAAAATAAACTGCGCACTACCGAGGATCGAATGACCCGTCCCATAAGTGCATTCTTACAAATTAATCATAAAGCTTCCCCCGCTCGCGAATCATACCTGCGACTCGGGTGCTGACACGTTTATACATAATTAACATAAAGCTGCCCTCGATCGCGAATCATACCTGTGACTCGAGTGCTGACTCTTATATATAATTAACATAAAGCTTCCCTCGATCGCGAATCATACCTGCGACTCGAGTGC
>ML427727.1:14753-29018 GCA_005239525.1 Nicotiana knightiana
GAGGCTATACTTGTAACAAGGATTAATTCACTGGAAATTCAGAGGCAACTCTCTACCATTTGCATACTAGTTCAAAGATAATAAGCATACTGGTTCAAAGATAATAAGCAACTCAAAGTTTTTCTAAAGATACACATAAGGTACGTAACAGCATGCTCGTGAGTCCTAAAACTACCCGACATGATATAATAGTCGCTACGTACGGACTCTCGTCACTTTGTACGCACGTAGCTCCCAAAAAAATTACACACCGCACGTAGAACACCTATGGGGACAATTCCCTCTTACAAGGTTAGAAAGGAGACTCACCTCGCTCCGAAGATTCATACCCGGCTTCCAAGCCTCTATGTCGACTTCAATGGATGCCCAACACCCCCAAACTATCCAAATAATGATAAACCAATGAAAATATACTCAAACATTTGTTAAAAATTTAGATTATATAAACTCCCATCTCCGCTCAAGGAATTGACCAAAATGTCCTCGGGCCCACGTGCCCGGATTCCGAAATTTCTCGAAGATAAATTCTACCCATAACTTTACTAACTCAAATATACAATTTGTTACAATTTTCATGCTCAAATTCATGGTAAAAGTCCAAAATTCCAAGTTCTAGGTCTTCCCCAAAAATCCCAAATTTATACAAATTTTCCATGTCTAAATCCATGTAAGATCACATATTTAACTCAAAAATAGGAAGAAATCACTTACCTTGTGTTGCTTGGTGAAAATCCCTCCTTGAGCTCTCCAAAATCATCCAAGCCAAATGAAAGAAATGAAAGAAATGGGCCAAAATTNCCCAAATTTATACAAATTTTTCATGTCTAAATCCATGTAAGATCACATATTTAACTCAAAAATAGGAAGAAATTACTTACCTTGTGTTGCTTTGTGAAAATCCCCCCTTGAGCTCTCCAAATCATCCAAGCCAAAAGAAAGAAATGAAAGAAATGGGCAAAAATTCGTGTTTAAAACAATCTGCCCATGCTTCATCGAGTTGTACCTTGCGCTTGTGTTGTGCAGGTTGTACATCCTATTACAATTTTTCCTTGTTAAACACCTTCTGTTAAAACACTCATAACTCCTTGTAGAAATATCTAAATAACAAACGGTTCGAAGATTCATAAACTAGACTCGAAGATATTTAATTTGATAGGTTGTACACCATATAACTCTTTATATATTCCGAGAATGAGCTTCTAAAGTCGGCTCCATGCATCAGAAAATTCTGGTGAAACTGCTCGATTAGCCATCTTCAACCGGTCATAACTTTTTGCACAAAACTCCAAATGACAAATGGTTTAATGTTCTGAAAACTAGACTTCAAGATCTACAACTTTCATATACAAATTTTCAGATTCCTAATAGATTCCTTTAGATACGCTTCCAAAGTTAGCTCTTCGATGCATAAATTGCTGTCCCAAAACATATTTGCTGCAGAATTTTCAGCAGCTATTTTGGTCCGAAATCCATTCTGTTAACCTTCCGAAATCAACCCCAGGCCCTCGGGACCTTAACCAATTATACCAACATGTCCCAAAACATGATACAAACTCGCTCGAGGCCTCAAATCACATCAAACAACGTCGATGTGATTTATCCAAATCACATCAAACAATGAAATTCTTCTAAAATACTAACTTCCACAATATACGCCGAAACGCTCCCGGGTTATCCAAAACCCGATCTGGACATATGCCCAAGTCCGAAATCATCATACGAACCTGCTGGAACCTTCAGATCCTGATTCCAAGGTCGTTTACTCAAAATTCTAATCTTAGTCAATTCTTCCAACTTAAGCCTTACCAAATGAGAATTTTCCTTCCAATTTGACTCCGAACTTCCCGAAGTTCAACACCGACCACACCTACGAGTCATAAAACCTCAAACGAAGTTGCTCATGACCTCAAACAGCTGAACGACGCGCTAGAGCTCAAAACGACCGATCGGGTCGTTACATCGCAAATCACAGAATTCTTCGAAAGATGGCAAATCAAACAGATCACTTCAACGCCATACCACCCCGTGGCTAATGGTCAAGCTGAGTCAACGAATAAGATCATAATCAACAATCTAAAGAAGCGGCTGGATAAAGTCAAAGGAAACTGGCTTGATGAGTTACCAGCGGTACTATGGGCATACAGAACAACTTCAAAAACAGCCATGAGAGAAAATCCGTTCGCACTTGTCTATGGCTCAGAAGTCTTAATACCTGTGGAGATTGGAGAACCAAGCATAAGGTTCACTACAACCATGGAGGAAGCAAACGATGATGAATTGAGGACCAATCTGGACCTGCTCGAACCACAGAGAGAAGTAGCATTGATACAGATGGCAGGTCAAAAACAAATCATAGAGCGTTATTACAACCATAAATCTCATCTCAAGTACTTCAATATTGGGGACTTCGTCCTCAAAAAAGTCTTTCAATCAATGAAAGAAGCAGGTGCAGGAAAGCTAAATCCAACTGGGAAGGACCCTACAAAATCCGAGGCATAGTTGGGAAGGGAGCCTACGAGTTGGAAGCTATGGACGGGAGAATCCTACCAACAAGTTGGAATGCCATTCACTTGAAGAAGTACTACTTTTAAGGAAAAGAAGTACCCCCGTTCAGGTATCACACGTTCGATTTTATTTTGAACATTTGAAATTTTACTAACCTTTTTAGATGATAGGCATAAAGCTAACACATCACCAGATGATGATATTACGCCTGTAAAGACACGAGGAAATAACTAAATTCCCGGTCTAGGGTTACACTTTCTAATGGACGTTTTAAAAAGGGTTAAGCAAGTCATCATCTAAAAATTATATATCTTCGAGTCCCATATGTTTTTCCTTTTCAGTAAAAGGACCACAAGGAAGGAATAGTCAAGTGCTCGAGATTTCATTATTCAAAGCTCAAACACTTAGGGGACTATACAGTATGGAGGGCAAGCAAAAAGGACTATGAAAGAGTCAAAGCTCGAGCCTGAAGATCCATCTATCCAGCAAGCCAAGTGATACGAGCAAAATCGAAAGAGCCAAAGACTCAAACACAAAGCCTCTAATCCAAAAAACCTTCGAACATGTTCAGGTTAAAAGGAAAAATGTTAACAATGTTAGCCACGAGTAAGAAATGCGCATCATTGTACTTGTTCAAAAGAAAAACTGTTGTAACTAAAAACAATCACGAATTCTTTGTACTCATATAGAAAACTGTTATCAAATAAAATAGTTACGGATGCAAAAGCATTTTCCTCGTGCTTATTGAAATCTGTTGTTGACAAAACAGTTACGGGTGAAAACCCCAACTTGAATAAAAACTGTTACGAACGAAAAACAGTTCTTGTATTAACTCGAAAAAACTGTTACATACGAAAAATAGTTATGAAATACAAGTGTATATCAAATCTGTTAAAAGAAAACAGTTGCAACATGAGTTTTAGACGATAATCAAACACATGTAAAAATTTGTGAAAGATCAAACGGATAATTTTCCTCAGAAACATTCTTAAACATGTGAAAAAATTCCTATCACTCTATTGCATTATTACACCTTTATGAAGTTAAGACGTCTTCTTCAATAAGTGTCAATCAAAAAAGGGCCCTCTTCCATAAATTATGCTTACTACAAAAAGGCACACATTTACTATGACACCGTGCCTATTACGAAAAGGTATGAGTAATCTAAAGCATTCTATATGCAAAATTCATATGTAAAACTAAAACCTCGAAAAATAAAGCATGCAAAAGACTTAAAGAGTGAAACAGAAACTCAATGAAACAAAATTCATACTTGCATTAATATATTAAAACGGCTAAGTAAAAACTAATTACTAACTTATACTTAGCCTTATAAAATTTTTATACATTGAGGTGCCCCTAAGTTGTCATTTGGGGACTTTCAAGAGATCCAAATTTACCCCCGATGGGACTGGGGGTAACCACCGATTGAGACAAAGATAAAAAAAAAGGGGGGAGGGGGGTGAATCAACATCTTAATCTTCTTGAGGAGGGGGATTGACTTCTTCATCAACAGAAGGAGTAAGAGCAGCTTGGGACGAAGAGGCTTGGGCATCAAGAGTCTCACCTTCAGGTGGGGAAAGATCCAAACCTTGTTGAGCCTTTTCCATGGCTTCCTTGATCTTAACAATTTCAACATCAAGGTCGAAATCTCCCCGACTCATTTTCGTCAATGTATCGAGGCGAGAATTCATGTATGCCTAACTAACATCGACAACTGCCGCCTCTTCGAGACTTTCATAATCTTTCTCGCATATCTGAAGCTCAGCTCTTAACCCATCTTTCTCGACTTCAGCAACTTCATGGGCAGCCCTCAAGGGTACAATTGACTCCTCCAAAGATTGGTTTTTGTCTAAAGCAATGCGAAGATCCTCCTGAGTTCGGGTAAGTGACTGCACAAGCTCGCCTGAGTATTCCTCCTTCTGCTCTAGCAAAGCTTTCAAGCTCCTAACTTCTTCCGAGGCACGGGATAATTGCTCAACAAACGAAGACTCAAGAAGGCTCTTGTCTTTGTCCGCTTGGTTAGAAGAAGCTTTCTCCACTGCTAACTCCGCAGCCACAACTCTCATCTGCCGCTCCAAGGTATTCTTTTCTTCTTCTAAGGCTTCCATGTCGAGCCTCAGGCTTTCATATTTCCCCTTCCAATTCCCTGCTTCAGCATTCCACTCCTTTAGCTCTTGCTTCATGTTAGAAATCCTCTTAATGAGTTCTGTGCCTATGAGATTGATCTACAAAAACAAAATCGATTAGATACGGTAATTACATAAGAATGAGATACAAAAGAACGAACGTTACGTTCAAGGAGGAATGCACAACCCCATTAGCCCAGGTAAGAGAACTGTGACTATCCAGCTTGGTCCTCTCTGTTAGGCCAATCAAAGGCTTCAGCCACACTTCGGGTTGGCCAGATTTCCTAAAAAGGCTCCCATCAGCTGGAACCTCAATTAGCACTTGCCTCATCTCCCTACTGGAAGACCCTACTTCTCTAGTAGGAGGCATGGAAGCAGGCTGAGATGAAGGAGCCACGGGAAATGAAATTTGTGGAGTTGAAGAATTTTCAGGCATGGAAACTTGAGGAGTTGAGAAAGCCACGGGCAAGGCAGCGGCGGGAGCAGAAATGGCCAAATGAGCAGTGGAAATAACCAGAACAGATGAAGAGATTTCTTTAAAGGAGGAAGCAAAAAACAACCAGAGGCGCCTCATTAACAGTAGGGCAAAAACCTTCGTGGAATAGATGATCTGCAGAGTCATGTGCAAGAGAAGAAGAAGAATCCCCAGGGTAGAAGGTCTGACACCAGGTACGAAAGACATAGCCACGGGTGTAGACTCATCGTCTGAGACCACCTTTCTTCTACGTGACTTGTGCACTAAAATTCCCTCCTCTTCTTCTTCTTTAAAGGTCTTAGACCCACCAACTTTCCTCTTGGAAGAAGAGGAACCAGTAATAATCTCCTGGGCCTGAGCCAAAGACATCTTTGGGATGGATACAGCAGATATCCCTCTAGCAAAAAACCCTGTCAAAAGGAAAAGGGTTTAAAAAATGAAGAAAAAGAAGCTCGAGTAAGGAAAAGAAACGAAAACAAAAGTTTCACTTACCATGGGTCTTCACTTTCCAACCGTACTTCACGGAGAAGTACTTCCAAGATCTTTTCTCCAATGGAGCAACTGATAACAACTTTTCTACCCAATCATGGATACCAGAGACATTCTCAACAGTACCCATGATTGCTGAAAGAGAAAGAAAATAGCTACGGTGTTAATAAAACACTTAAAGCAAAGAGAAGAAAAATAACAGGTGTGAGCTAAAATATACTCACGTGCGCGATTCCACTTCTAAGGGAAGGGAAGGTTTTCCTCGCCCACTAAACCAGGAGTGGGCATAGTAAGGTACCGAAGGTACCAACCTCTATCCTTATCATCATCAGGGGTTACCAACACTCTTTTTCTCCTAGAAGCCAGAGTGAAAACCCCTTTACGAAATAAGGTAGGAGAATAAAGATGAATGAGGTGATTGAAGGAAAAAGGAACCGAGGCTAAAGAAGTTAAACATCTAAGACACGCGACAACCCGCCACACAAGAGGACCAACTTGTCCTAAGAAAATGTTGAAGAAACGACAAAATTCGATGATGACTGGATCAATAGGAGGTCTAAACCCTAGAGTAAAAGGGTAAGTGTAAACAAAAGAATGCCTCGTCTTGTAAGATGTTATTCTTTGGTTACTATTTGGAATAACAATGGGAAAATCAGACTCCCAAGAACATTCCCTGCGAACAAGAGGAATCAAACCTTCGGTAATAAGAGTGGGATACCTATCAACACTATCAAGGGAGGACGAATGGTCTACAAAAACCTGACTATCCCTAGTGAAGATAAACTCAGCTGGAATAATTTCATCAACCTGTGGTTCGCGTAGGGGTTCGTGATGTTCTTTACCCCTGGACAGAGACCTGGAAACCCTAGCTCTTGGGGAGATTAAAGACCTAGCAGAAGGAGGGGAAACGATCTAAGAAGATGAAGAACCTCTCGAAGTAGTAGAGCCTAAACTCCTCAATCTACCACCCCTCCGACTCCGAGTTGGAGTAGAAGAGGGTGTCAACTCATCAACGTTTATGACTCCCTTAGATCGGTTTGAAGAAGACATATCTACAAAGGCAAAGGAAAAAGTTCTTTACAAATAAAGTTTGAAAGTTAGAAGCTTTTCATGAAAGAAAAGGAAAAGGGTGTATTTATACTCGAAGGCAACCGTCAAAAAAACAAAAAGGGGGGAAATGATGTGAAACCATAATTGAAGATGTCACTTTGTGATTGGTGCAGCCGAAAGAAAGCCCTAAAAGGCGCTGAATAATTGCAGAACCAACCCAAGAATGCCACATGGCATAAGAATTAAATGGAAGTGACAAGAGACGCTTACGTACAGGAAAAGATAAAATGATTCGAGTAAAGCGGCGGCAAAATATTCCCGCCATAAATGAGTATCCACTTACCAAATAGTAATTGTTAAATATATGGCAAGTGGGGGGGGGGGGACTATCTGTATTGGTAAAAAGAGCTTCACACGTGTAACAAATCTTGATGACTCAGTAGTCTACGTGGAGCAATGAAGATACGATAGCTGGACGAGACTCTAAGAAGAGGTACGAGGGAAAGAGGCACAGGAAATCACATCCATGGGTTAATTAGCTACGAAAGTTTCAACCTAATTGAGAAGATGAAGAGACACGGTCAAAAGTGTATTTGGACAGAATAAAGGGCAGATTCAGAGATCTTCAAATTAGAGATCCATACGTTACACAACATTCACTCAACAGTTACGGATGATTCATTGTAACGTAACATTGAAGTCGTTATTAGTCATTAATGCTCAGTCACTGAAAAAGGCAGACGTTATATTAGGAAATTCCCTATATAAGGGAGTAAAATATAACCTGTAAGGGGAGGATCCCGAACCACTATTGCAATATACTTTCTTTCTGTGCGTCTTACTGCTTTCCATTTACAAATTTCCCTACTATAAAATTCTTTGGTTATCAGAAACCCGTGTTCTTCTTAAAATGGCTTTGGACAAAGAATCCAATTCTTTGGTTAAACACCTCGGCCATAATTAAATTCTGGTTATGTTCGACCTCGATCGAACTAACACCTACCGTTTCTCGGACATAACTAAACTCAAGTTATGTTCGACCTTGCTCGAACTAACACCTACCAACCCTCGGCCATAACTAAACTCAGGTTATGTTCGACCTCGCTCGAACTAAAACCTACCAGCCTCAGTCACAGCTAAGTTCAGATATATTTGACCTCGCTCGAACAAGAAACATAAGCAAAAACATGCAAGTACAAAAAATAAACCACAATAAAGGAAACATATGCAGAAAACAACCTTGGCATTCCATTTCATACTTAAACATTTTTAACAAAGGCCTGTGAAGACAGCGGCAATACTACACAAGCTGACAATAAAAGAAGAAGAAGAAGAAGAGAAATAACTATTGGTCGCTACCATAAGGACCTTCTACACCTCCACCATCCTGAACTTTAATACCCGGGCCATCTCGATCCATGTCTTCATCATCACCTTCGCCTTCAGGGTGTCCAGCATCATACCAAACATTTTCCTCAAGCTGGTCCATGTCTAGGGGTGAGCATAATACAAACCGAACCGAAAAAGTTGGCCGAACCGAAAATTTTAGTTTATTCGATTTTGATTTTTCAGTTTATTCAGTTGGTTTGCGGTTTATAGTTTTAGAAAGTTTGATGTTTGGTTCGGTGATCGGTTTTAATGGTTTGATTTTTTATTAAACCGAAAAACTAAATTTTCTTAACGGTGTCAGAATATAAGTTGTGGTTCTAAAGATGTCTTGCATAATTTCTTGCTTTTAGAGATAGGTTTGGTTTTGTGGGCCTTTGGACTGGCAAATAATAACTTTGGGGTCCCTCAACCCGTTAGGATTACTATGGGCAAGTCATTTCTTCTAGTCCTTCTCCAAATTTGACCTATTTATTTCCCAAATAATGAATACTCTTTACTTTTTCGAGATGATCATTAAGACGGATCCACACAACTCTAGCTTCTGATCAATGACAGTTACACAAATAGAAGTATAATTAATCATGGGTCCTTCCATCTCATTAGGAAGATTTTGACTTTTTACAGTTTAGCTTCAATATTTTGCACAAATGCAAGATAATGCTAATACTATTTTCTTTTCTGCTTTTGTAATGTAGAATGCTTTTTCTTGCATGAAGATTCTTATCTTTTTAGAGTATTTGATGGGATTTTTTTATTTCTTTTTTCTTTTTCTCTCAACAAATATTCTATTTTTGTTGTCTCGTACTATTTTTGCCATGACTAGAAATCAGAAAATGGAACCGATTAAACCGAACCGAACATGAATAAAACGAACCAAATCAAAGTTATATGATTCGGTTTTGGTTATTAAAATTACAAATAGAAAACCGAACAGAACTTCCACAAAATCGAATAGGACCGACCGATGCCCACCCATATCCACGTCCCCGCCCCCTCATCATCAACTGTCTCAGGCGTGGGGGGATCATATCCACAAGTGACCTGAGCCTTGTGGGACCTAACCCGAACGTCGTCAAGGGAGACCACAGAAACGTACCCTGCCTTATACAAATCCCGAAACACGTCCAACTGAGCTTCAACAAGAATCCATTCCTCGTACAGGTCTCGAGGAACGTTTGGGAAATCTGAAATACGAGAGGAAGACAGTTGTGCAAGTAGTTGAGCCTTTTCAGCCTCTAAAGCGGCCACTCGGTCTTGGAGGAGGGAGTTGTCTTTCTCCAGATCTCCGATTCTCTCCTCTAGTCTAACCTCTTTTTCCTTCGTTGTAGATTGATCGATCTCCCACTTGGTCCGGGGAGTCCTATTTGCCAACTCTAACATCTTCAATTTTCTCCGAGCCTCCAAACGGGAAGACTCCGCCTTCTCAAGCTCGCTCTGCTTCTTGTCGACTTTTCCATGAAGTACCTCCATCTTTAGTCGACATTATTCTAATTGCATGCACAACTTAACCACCTGTTCCTGAAGGTCACCGTGCTGGGCCTCTACGGCCCTGCTGACTTCGAGCTCCTTCTCCTTACTCCTCAGCATCCCCTAGAGGACGCTGCACTTCTTTATGACTCTCAACAACCCGTCATCTTTCTCCTTCAGCTCATCACGAAGGGATTGCAAATTGCCGCCGTCACCAAACTGCCTGCGGAACTCCCGATAATTGCCGCAATACTCGAAATATTTGTTTTTCACCCTTACAAATATTTCCCTGCGCTTCGCCTCAGAGGCCCCCTGGCCGATCCTAGGAAAAGCACAGAAAAAGGGGGAAAAATAGCAAGGTAAACAGAAAATAAGGGAGCCAAGACTCCAGCAAAAGGAGTAACTTACCAGTCGAGGGGGGAGCTGGCCAAAACCTCTTGAAGAAACCCGGCTACTCACGAATCCTGGCGATGTGAGGAAAGAGTTAACCAACCCAACCAAAAATGTCCTCGACCAAAGGAGGAGGCAAGGTCTTGGCTGCGTAAGAAAAGTGCGAGAGCTGAGAATCCACAACTAAGCAAAACAAACCAAGTACCTACATGCAAGGGACTGAGGCGCTTACTAGTGCAATTCCAAGCTTCAGGGTAGCCGTCGATATTGGCCACCACGTCCTCAGTTCTAACGAAGAAAAATTTGAGCCAAAATAGGCGGTTAGCCTGGTCATCCATCTTCACCACCAGGCACTTGCCTCCTCAGTGGCGAAGTTCAACATCGGCCCCTATAAAAACTAGGGGCGAACATGTGCATCAGGTGTCGAAGTGTGATCTCGATCTCGGCTAAGTCCACGAACTTAGTAAGCATCCTTATGAGCTTATAGACATGCGACTCGAATTGAGCCGGGAAAACACCGTAGAAGCGACAGAATTCCTCTATCAGCGGGGGGAGAGGAAGAGTGTAGCCACTGTGAAAGGGATAGGCGTAGAATGCATAATATCCAGGACGGTGGTACTGCACCACTTCTCACCTAGTAGGGATCAACTCGACGTGATCAGGAAGACCGTATTTTGCCTTAAGCTCTAACAAGTCAGCCTCCTTCATTGCCGACTTAAGGGTCCCGGGTTCAGCATCAGGAAATTTTGAAAATCAGATCTGACATCGGGGTTACGAGGAACTGTCTCTTCCACCGTCGGTAGGCTTCATCCTTAATGGCAGTAAGAACGTTCTCCGCGTGAGGAGGGAAAAGAATAGGTAGAGAGACTGGGTCACTTCCCTCGCTGGACTCATAAGGTACATTAGACATATTTCCAACGAAAGAGAGGAAGGTATCAAACAACGGAGGATTGAAGAATGGTGAGAATCACTAGAACAAAGGGAAAGGATGCGCAACAATGGAAAAGGAAGAAGAGGATATAGGGTTTCAATGCAGAAAGACTGTAAAGTTTGGGATGACACCCTCACATCCCAATTTATAGGAATCCAGGCGTCAGAATCGAGAAATTGGATCATCATTACCTGGCATCGGAATCGAAGCAGCATGACCGATCAGGAGCCTCACGCAAAATGAAACGACGCATCAGGAATACACGTCATGAAGATGCACGAGGTCGTGACGTCACCTTGATTCATGAACAACACAACTCCAAAATTTGCGGCTCACAAAAGGCCATGTTGCCAGCTCACCTCAATCATCACGACCCGATCAGCTCGTTCAATCGTTTCGACACCAATGAACAGAATCCACTCATCATGCCTCAATAAACGGAGGGACTAACTGTATGGGTCAAAATTTACCCTAGAATATTTAAGATAGGACAACTAAAGAAAGATTCCCGAGCCGTCGTTAGTCGAGGTGGACCAGGAAGTAACAAGATTCATAGACGAAGAGACGACGAGAGCCGTGGACAAGATATCGATAATGGTCGAGGACGAGCACCATTGATGAAGCTGTATCAGCTAGTTTTCGAAATAGGATATTAAAGGGAATATTCTAATGGATATTCTCTTCACTTGTACTATTAGGGTTTACTAGGAATATGTCTCATATAAATAGAAAAAAGAGACAATGATATGAGGCATGTGATATTCATTTGTAAGAACAGACTTTGGCAAAAGATTCTCTGTCTCTCTCTCTTTTACTAAGATACAAACACTACCTTTTCATCAAGATTCTTGTCTATATTATTCCATATTTTTCCATCATATCCGAGAATAACTCGAATATTCAAGGATTTATCTGTCACTCATCATTGTTAGGAGGAACAACCATCTAGTTAATCCTTTATTGGATGAATCATTCCTCATGTTTACTTAAATGACATTTATTTTTATTTATTGTTATTCATTATTATTAAATGCTAGATAATTGCTCATACTTTTATGAATAGTTATTGCATACTGTTATCGCTTTTCTACCAATCTATTCGACGCTAATCACGCTTTCAGAAGTCGCATCTAGAAATATTATTATTAACTAGGTTTAACCCATTATCACATTAATTTAATTATTTGAACCAAGAGTTATATTTTTTGGTCAAACACCCACACCACAAAAACAAAGGATATTCCCGAGCCTTAACTTAGGTTAGAAAGAAAATATACTTTTGGAAAAGAAAAAAAAGAGTGGGATAAAAGAAGGGACTGCAAAGATAACTCCAGTAAAATCTCTAAGGGGCCGTTTGGCATAATGGATAAGCAAAAATAATTTTGAGATAGTAACTGCTTTATCCCTTGTTTGATTACTAATTTTGGAATAAATTATCTAAGGGTTAAAAGTAATACCAGAATAATTTATACCTGCTAGAGAAATAGTAATCCCAAGATAGATTATCCCAGCCAGAGAGTGGAATAGTAATCCCTAGATAAGTTATCCCAGAATAATACAGTAAAATTGACAATCCAAGAATTCATACAACATTCCAAACAGTCAATAAAAAATAATTTATAACTAACCATAATATAATTAATCCTAGCATTACTTGTCTTCGAACCACGACCCCTAAAGTATAGTTTCAAGACTTTGCAACGCTTCTAAGATTTTATTTTACAATTTCACAAGAACTTGCATTAAGAAAGAGAGAAATTCAAAAATAGCCAGATTTACAAGTGGTCATTCAAAAATAATCACAGTTTCAAAAGTAATCGAAATTTAGCCACTTTTCATGTAAAGATAAATCTGAACGAAAACACAGTTCAAAATCCAGAAAATACTCCAGCATAATATACAGGAAATTCCAGTATACTTTGTTGCAGCAAAGTATACATGTTCAGCATAATATGCGGGAGATTCATACACAAGTGCTCGAATCTCCACTATATTATGCTGGAACTTTCCGCGTGTTAGAGTTCCAGTATTATATGCTGAAAGTTCATACACAGGTGCACCGAACTCCAGTATATTATGTTGGATCGATCTCTGTTGCATCAAAATAGTGGTTATTTTTTAATGACTTGACAAACGCTGGTTATTTTTGAATGATCAGTCCGAAAACTGACTAGCCCGTGCTATTTTTACATTAAGAAAAGGTGAGCTGAGCTGAGCTGCCTAAAAAAGTTTACGTCTTCCTAGTGCTAGAAAATAATTTTAATCTAAAGTAAAAATTAAAATAAAATAACGCGTATGGTGAACTTGAGTGAAAATTCTCATTGAACGTCACGGAATTAGAAGTGAGAAAATGGCCATTATGTTGTTGAATGTTCAGTCTTTTGTTTACACGTTTTTTGATGATTGCAATTTCTTGACTCTCAAACTAGTTCAATCTTCAAATACTAATTCCAATTAGGACAAGTCACACTGTCAGAATATTCAAAAACGAACTCTTAATATATACTATATGATTTAGATGGTATTTGAATTTTTATTTTTATTTTGGTTGAATGATTCTTCTTTATCCTTTGAACAAGTCTTCTAAGCAATTGAACGAGGCATTCCTGAAACTTGAAACCTTTGTACAAATTGATAATTCATCTAATGAGTACGTAGCAGGTCATGGTTCATGCATAGGGCAGTTCGGTGCACTAAGCTCCCACTATATACGGGGTTCGAGAAAGAACCGGACCACAAGAATTAACTTTACCCTACATTTCTGCAACAAATTATTTTTACGGTTCATGCATATATAGTATAAAGAGCCACTTAAAGGATAGATTTTACTGAAATTCTGTTATAAATTCTTCAGTTGTAATAACATATCCCTCTACCAGTAATACTCATGTTTAGCACTGGAAGTACAGTGACTTCCTCAAAATTATCCTAAAAAATTAGTTGCTTAAATTTATTTTGCAGCTAGCACCATCATTATTGGAAGTAATAAAAATATAGTCTCTACTTAATTAATCGAATGAACTATTGACTCATAAATTATAAGATCCTTGAACCATTGCAAGAAGGAAAAGCAAAGTTCTTAAAGCAAGATATCAATTATTTTAATATATCCTACTCAAACCTATATCTAGAGCCTTGTTCATGTCAAAACTATCTTGAATAAATCAAACAATTTATTAATAAGATCAACAAGCAAAGATAAAACCAACTGCCACCTTGATAACTACAAGTTCTCTTTTCAAATACAAGTGATAATAACATATTAGTAGTGTTTGAAACTCTTACAAATATGCCAGATACATGCTGCTGCCCTATCCTTAACTGGAAAATAACAAAATATCCATAAAGCTAAACCTACTATTCTTTGATCTGAGCATACCAGCCAATACATTAACCAGATAAGTACAAAAAGGGTCCGGCTTACCCCCCCCCCCCCCCCC
>ML427727.1:29287-88444 GCA_005239525.1 Nicotiana knightiana
CCCCAAACCCCCAAAACTATATATACAAATTAAATTACATGCTAACAAGAGGAAGTTTTCCAATCAAACCATTTAAGAAACAACCCTCCACATCATAAGATTCATTATGAAGGCTCCAGTCACTGAGTAATATAGGAAACTGCAGAATATGATCACTTCCATTCAAAATATATAAGTACATCAACTTAACAAACTAAGAATATGTTTACTAGGAGGACATGTTATGTTTACTTGTGGGAATGTGTATGATCACAAAGGGTGGGACTATAGACCGGCCATATGAGCAAGCTCACATAGGCGGAGTTCCTTTCTCTAATTAATAGGAAAAGAAAAGGTGCATTTACAATCAAGCAAGCTTGACTTCAGGAGCAATTGTTAGTTAACTGTATTTGTAAAATAATTCTGGAGATAATAAAAAAGTAATATTCAAACAAAAATGTACACGAAATAAAAATCAATTCGAGTCTACTGAATTCACAGTGTTTCCTTAAGGAATTTAATCCCCTCCTAGTACCCAAGGTTATGGATTATTTTCTCCCAGGATAGAACGAATTACACACTGGTGTAGTGGTACTTCAAGCACCAATATTTCATCAAACACAAAGTTCGATAGCAAATCACACTTGCTATTGCTTTCTTTGAAGTTAAAATATGCAGAAGAAAGGAGGAGAACTAAGTTGGGCTGAAATCTGAAGATGTGCAACTCTTCAGAATGGCTGTTTTTGCAAAACGGTCATAGCATAAATGCCATAATAAAGAGGGAAAATTGAAGAGGGTAGTTAATTTTCTGTTACAAAAACAGAAAACTGAAAATTGGATAACTGAATTAGATTTAATATTAATATTTATTTTAATATTAATATTTTGTTATTAAAACAAATACTTAATAACATTTCTGTTAATATTTACTATTAACAAATAAATTTGGTTCAAAAATTAATCAATTGATCATTTGACCGAATCAGAATCCGAAGCCGTCGAGCCGAGCGACGACGACGACGGCGCAAGGCTTGCCTTCTTCTCAATTCTTTATGAGCTAGAAGAAGAGCAATTGTTTATATACCCATAAAAAACCTTTCTCTCTTCCCATATGGGACAATCAAGGAGTAAAACTCAAATATTAGTCAAATATTTCATTTTTGTCTCTATTTCTCATTCATTATATTTTAAGCATTAATAGCGGTATTTTAAATATTAATAGCTTAAAAAACCGAACAGCAGTAACAATATTGGGCGCATTGCAGCAGCAGGACTGCAGAGAAAAACACTGACAGATAGTGACACCTTAAAGAAGTCAAACTTCACCTGCACTATGAAATACAACAAAAACAAATTTTTAATGTGGATATCAGATAATGTGTATCTGCAGCACAGAAACTAAGATGGAAAGTTAGAAATTTGAGAAGATAGGTGCTTTTGTTAGGATGATCAACATATTTATTAAGACCAAATAACGGATGTTAGGCCCTTGATCTTTCGATAGATAAGGAGTAATTTGTTCTAAACTGATGTTCTATATGATTATGCCATTAACAGATGTAAAAAACAGTTAACCATGGAATTGATTTGATAAATCTCCATAGCTCTAACTTTTGACACAGATGATAGAAGCCTCATGGCTGCTATATGTAGATTTGACAAAATCCTACATCAATTGCTTAAGCGCCAAAAGATAACGACTGCATGTATGACTATAATCCAAAATATTTGAGTATTGACCAAATCTCGCCTTCAGAAATATAACCCACTCAACCACTTAACTAAGCAGGGAATCAACACCTACAAAAAGTAATGCCTGAGTCAAAAATATTAATTCATTAGCTGAAGGTCACCAATAGGAAAATCATACTCAAGACTCTCTCAGGCTGAACAGCCAAAGATCAGAAAATATGCAGTAAGCAATGAATTACAACCTTGTGTAGGCATTCTGTATAAGAAAATCTCAAAGTTCAACATACTTTTATTGAAACTAAAATGCAAGAAAATTATATCATTTTATACCACCAGGGGAGCAACTAAATAGATGCAGGTCCAACATTTAATCATAAAAATGGAGAGACAAACATATACAAGTACGCATACCCACATAGACTCCAATCAACAATTGCATAGATCATCAAAACAACAAACAACAGCCTCAGATCTAAACAAGATGGGATCAACTACGGGAATCACTACTAGAAATTCGGTAAATACCGACAAGAAAAACCGACCAACGTTGGTCAGTTATGGCCAATTAACGATCAAAACGCGTCCAAACACGCTTGATCGCTATTTTGGTGGTCGTTTTAACATACCGACCAAGGTTGGTCGGTATGTTAAAACGACCATCTGAAGAATTTAAAGCACTTACCGACCAACTTTGGTCGGTAAAATTAAATTATGTTATTTTATTAATTATTAAATTTTAAAAAATACCGACCAAAGTTGGTCGGTAAATGAAGATATATATATTTTTTTTAAAAATAAAATTTAACAATATCGACCAAAGTTGGTCGGTAAATTTGAATTCTGGGTATTCCTTGTTCATTAACCGACCAACTTTGGTCAGCAATTGTATATTTTTTATTTTTTTTTATTTTAACCGACCAACGGCTAATGTGCAAAAAAATATTTTTTTTATTAGAAACCGACCAACTTTGGCCGGTTTTCTGGGTTTTAATTTTGGCATAAAATGCATGTTTTGGCAGCTACACCACCTGTCAGCATACCAAAATCCCTAATAGCAACATAATACAACAACAACAACAATAACAACAATAACAACAACAACAACAACAACAATCAATAAATACATTAAAACTAAAAAATTAAAGTTCAATTGAACTAAAAAATCCAAAACCAAGTTAAAACTTATTACAACTAGTTCAAAACTGGTTCTATTTGTCTATTTCAAAGTATATAAAAGTCAAGGAGTGTTTTCTACAACATCATCATCATCGTCTGATGAACTTTCATCTACAAGACGGTATAGAGAAAGGTCTTGTGGAGGACGGGAAGAACGACCACAGGGAGGACGAGAGAAAAATCACGGGGAGGACGGAAGGAATGCTTACGTGCAGGTCGAGCCTCTAGCAATGACTCACGAGACCGGGGCAACGGGAAAGCTCCAGTAGATAGGAGAGTTCTGATCTTTCCTTGGCCGCTTCTAGCTCGGATGTGAGCTTTTTCACAGTCTCCCGCATAGCGGAGAGGCTCTCCCCATTAATTTTCTCGCCTTGCGAGGACGTTCCTATTCCTTTCATTCCACACTTATAGCGATTGAACTTTTTAGTAGGAATCTTGTATACCTTCCCTCATTTTGGACCACCAGCAGACTCCATCCATATTCTTTCAGCATCCTCGTCCGAAGGTTGTGTTGGATCGCCCGATTCACCGGCTGGCTGAGTACGGATGAATTCCTCCACGTTAGTTTGGTAGAGACCCTATACGAAAATTTAAATTGAATTAGTATTTCAAAATTTATATAAAAGTAAATTAAAGTACTTAAAGAAAAGTGAAATCTTACATATACAGTCGAGGCCCGGTCCTCGACCCACCTTTCGTGATCCGTCTCTTTATTATTCTTTACAATATGTGTCTCCTTGAATAGCTCATCATGGTTCATTGGATGCCCCAACTTCTTTTCCTGAAAATAAATTAATTTAGTTAATAAACAGAATAGATATACTTTGAAAATTAAAATAATTTAAGCAATTACGTAATAATCTTCTTTTTATTGTCCATAAGCTGATCGCACCTCCAGTGTGCAAGGAGCCTCCCTTCTCAAATGCGTGAGCTTTCTTTCATTTTTTGCTCTTCTCTAAAAACTTTGGGGTAAGCCATTGCCTTTGCAAATCATCCCATAAATTCTGAAGTAACCAGTCAGGCTTCTTGTTCTTCTTTCTAGCATCGGAGAAAGTATGCGACAATCGCTTGCGAGCTTTGTGATAAAAATTTGCAGCCACTTTCGCGCTATAGAGGTGTTCCCGTACACACTTGCTCTGTATCTCAAAATTTAAATATAATTAGTTGAGGTCTCGGGGGTCTCGGGTGTGATTCGGACCATGTTCGGCGTATTTCATAACTTTGAAGAATTTCTGAAGTTGTTGGTCTTTCTCCGTTCTGGTGTCCTTCTACGCGTTCGTGATGAGGCTCCCGTGTTCGCGTAGAGTCTTCAGATATGGATGGAAATTTAACCTTTGCGTTCGCGAAGATGGCCACACGTTTGCGAATGGTCCGGACTTGGTGCTATGCGATCGCAGACCGAATACGCTATCGCGATGAGGAAGGCGGCTTGGTTGAGACTCACGTGTGGTCTATGTGTTCGCGTCGCAATCGTAAAGCTTGGGAACCCTTGGTCACCACATTCGCGATTGGCCTCTTGCGTTCGCGTAAGAGGAAATTGGGCAGTAGCTTTTTTTGCGCTTCGCGAACGCGAGGCAATTTTCGCTTTTGCGAAGAAGGATTAACTAGACAACGTAGCTTAAACTCCAAATTGAGGGTTTATACCATTTGGACTTCAGATCTCGGATTAAAGCGATATTTTGAGGGATTTCCAGATGGATTGCTGGGGTAAGAGTTCCTAACTCGTTTTTTATTAAATTTCACTAATCTACGTTCGACTTCTTCTTTTAATTAAGGATTTGGGTTGAAAAAATGGGGAAAATGGTGCAAAAGTTCTTAGACCGATTTCTTAAGTTTTGAAAGGTGAAATGGGATCGGATTTGAATAATTCTTGTATGGTTGGACTCGATATCGAATGGGTGTTCGGATTTTATAATTTGGTTGGGTTCCGAGACGCGGACACAGGTTGACTTTTTGGAGCGATTTTCCAGTTCTTTGCTAAAATCATTACTTCATTATTTAAACTATTTTCCTATAGTTATATTGTTTTGGCTAAATTCGGATCGTTTAGAGTTGGAAAATCGAGGCAAAGGTCTTCTAATTGATTGATTTGATGTGATTTGAGGTAAGTGACTTGTCTAACCTTGTGTGGGAGAATTTTTCCTTAGGATTTGGTACTGTTATGATAATTTGCAATATGTGAATCCCGTGTATGCAAGATGATGAGTGCGTACACGGGCTAAATGTTGAAAATCTGGTTTTAGCTAAGTAGTTTCTTTTTTATGCCTTAATTGAGTTACTTTAGCATGTATAGTCATCATGTTTAGCCTAATTTCACATGTCTACTTGTCTTATCTCTTGTTTGCAACTTGTATTACATGCTTAGTTGAATTACCTGCTTTCTTGATTATGTATTCATTATTTAACTGCGTAATTCTTTACATGAAATTGTTGTCCTTGAAATGTCATTATTTCAGTTGTTATATTTTGGTTCTTCGTGATTATTATTGAGGTGATTATTTGGTTGTTGCACGAGGTTTATGTCGTGTTGTAGTTATTATTGCACGGAATTTCTGCCGTGCGGTTGTGATTATTGACACATGCGATGGTATAAGGTCTGGGTATTGAAACGCATGCGGTAAGATAAGGTGTGCTTGAAAAGCGTGGCTAGTAGGGGAACTACTAGAAGTCACGCGATGTGATAAGGTGGGCCAAAACGCAGGATGTTATTTCGGAAAAATAATTTTCAAAACAAATATAAAATCTCCCGCGGTTATATAAGGAAAGGTCATGAATTATTTCACATTTGGGACTACGAGGAGGTACTCGAGAGTGCCTCTGTTGTTTTTCTCTATCTGATGTACTGTTGTTTGTTGTTCCCTTAATATGTAAGGTTTTTGTATTCTTACGTGTTGTATTTGCTATCTTTTGATTTCGTGTTATTACTTTCCGTAAATTCTTTATTATTTCACTTCCATGTCATTCTTATTATTTCATTATATCTTCTACCTTGTTCTTATTATCTCCAGTAGGGTCCTGACCTGACCTCGTCTCTACTCTACCGAGGTTAGGCTTGACACTTATTGGGTACCGTTGTGGTGTACTCATACTATCTTTCTGCACATGTTTTGTGCAAATTCAGGTACATCTTATCAGCCTTAGTGTTAGTGTGTGGAGTGACTTGCTTATCGGAGAATTCAAGGTACACCCGCTCGCGTCCGCAGGCCTCGGAATCCCCTTCTATCCCGTCTTTTCCTTGTTTCTTAAAGTTCTTGATAGAGAATGATGTATAGGATTGTGCAACTTGGTATCTAGAGTTTGTGACTTATTTTCTTACCGGGTTTTGGAAGTTGTATCAACATTGAGTTGCAGTTTTCATTTTTATACAGTTGATGCTTCGAGATTTAAAGTTGTTATTCCAATTATTCGCATGTTATTAAGCTTACCTAGTCTTAGAAATTAGGTGTCATCACAATATCCTATAGAGGGAAGTTTGGGTCGTGACACACATATCTTTACATCAAACTGATCTAAGCAAAATAAGACACAAACATGCGATAAAGATGACTCAAAAGGAAAAATTGACAGAAACACACTTTTAATTTTAACTATTTCATTTACAAACGACACCACAGCAAAGAGGAAAAGAAGGATTAATGTATTTTACTATTATGGCATATTGTTTTGCAAAATGTATGTAGCTACGAAGAATATATAAAGACATGAATAGTCATCAATCCCGAAAGAAGTATTTTATTTGGCAAATGAAACAAAACTAACAGAGAAAATGGAAAAAATTTAAAGATTCTGTGCAGGTAATACCGTAACAGGTTTAAAAAAAGAGATCTTCAGACTGACAAATACACACATTGTGGACGTTTGGACATAACAATTGTAAAATTCTAAAAAAAGTGGGGAAAAAAAATTAAAGTGAAAATGATATCTAAAAATTAGAGTTGTGTTTGGATATTGAATATTATTTTGGGTTATTTTTGAAGTTTTTTTGAGTGATTTGAATGAAAATTTTGAAAAACAGACTTTGAAATTTTTCTAATTTTCGAAAAATTCTAAAATTCATCTTCAAGTGAAAATTTAAATTTTTATGGTCAAACACTGATTTCGTAAAAAAGTGAAAAAAATTTTTATGTCCAAACGGGATAACTATCTCTTCATTCTTTTTTTGTTTCTCCGTTAAGGATTATATCAAACTGAATTTGTTCCATTTTGATGGAAAATGCTACTCCACGAAATTTAGAAGGGAGATGATTTCTCAAGGATAGATAAAAAAATTTTTATTGTTGTTAAAGTGGAAATATTTGATTGAAAGGATTAGCCAAGGGAGATGAAGGATGATTAGAGAAGGAATCTACAAGTTTTATTTGAAAACGAAAGTGAAGTAGAGAGAGTTATCAGATATGATTGCAGTTTCTATTACATTTTTTCCGCGGCATGACACCATGAAAAGAGGATTAAACTCATTTATGGGAAAGAAGAGGAACACACGGAGGTGTACTTTTGAGTTTTTAACTGAAACAGCAAAAAATCTTACAAATAAGAGGAAATAAAGTAAAATAATTGATAAAACGTTTTAAAAAATGAGAAAATTGATAAATTGAAATCCTGGCTTAGGAGAGTGCCACATCACCTATCATATGTCCTCCAATTATATATATGTTAGTTTTAGTTTACGTGCTTTGCACGTATTTATTACGTCAATAAAAAAATTATTAATAGATTTTATTCTTCTTAAAATAATCCTTGGGGTAGAATTTGAGGAAAAAAAATATAGATCGAGTAAAATTATGAACTAAATATTAAATATTGTGCATCATAAGTTACTCCTTGTTTAAAATAAAATTGAAAAAATAATTAGGACACATTCAATAAGGAAAGATTTAATTAGCAGAATTTTAGTTAACTTCAAAATGCAAAATATTAGAAAAATAATTAAATGGCTATTTTGTTTAGTGTGAACTATATTTTAAAAGGTAAAAAAGATGAATGATATTTCACTAAGGGCATTCGTGCTTTTAATATAGTATAGATAGATAAGTAGTGATCTGTTTGGATAAATTGTTGAACTGTTTGGTATACAAGTGCCGGTAAGCACTTTTTCTGTTAAAAAAGGCAGAAATATCCTTAAAGTTGTTAACATTATAAAGGAGTTCATTACTATAATATATTTAATTCTGAATTAATGCAATTAAAAAATAATTTATATTTTAATTTAATTTTAAGTTAATTGATTACTTAAGATAACTTTTATAAATATAATTCTTGAACGCTCATTTTTCGCCACTGTCAATTAAGTAAACTTCCATAAAAATAAAACAAGTTCATTGTCCTCCATAAATAAGAAAAAGAATCAACTAAAGTGATACATTCTAACTTCTTGTTCTGAAGCATCTCATAAATTAAAGCTAACACTTCAAATATATTTTTAAATTGATTCAAATACAATATTCATACAATTACAAGCCTCAAATTCACAAATTTCATTAGCAATCAAATCATGAAGACCCATCCAAATGAGATCACTTTGCTCTTTCACATTTTTTGCATTTATATTGTTATTAGCTCTCGAAGATGTACCCACATCAGGATCAACAGATGGTACATATCTCTCATTCTCAGATGCTCGGAATGCACCATCCATATTGCATGTCTTTCTAATATAGTTGTGAATAGCCATATTAGCAAGTATGATATCTCTTTGAGTGTATCAATGTGATAGAAAGGCATGTGTAACTACCCGATCAGTCGTTTTGAGCTCTTGTACGTTGTTCGACAGTTTGAGGCCATAGGTAGGTTCACTTCAAGTATTATGACTTGTACGCGTAGTCGGAATTGGAATTTCAGAAGTTCAGAGTTTGATTTGGAAAGAAAATTCTCATTTCGGAAGCTTTAAGTTGGAAGAATTGACTAAGGTTGGATTTTTGAGTAAACGACCTCGGAATCGGGAATTTGAAAGTTGCAACAGGTTCATATGATGATTTTGGACTTGGGCGTATGTCCAGATCGGGTTTTGGATGACCCGGGAGCGTTTCGGCGCCTCTTGTGCAACTTGACATTTTAGAAGAATTTCATAAATTTGAGTTGAAGGGCATTTCAATGTTATCGATGTCCCTTTGGAATTCGGAGTCTAGGAATAGCTCCGTATGGTGATTCTGGTACTGGAAGAGCATCCGGAAGTGGATTCGGAGGTCCGTGGGTCATTTTGGGGTCATTTGGCGAAAGTTAGAAATTTGAAGGTTTTTGAGAAGTTTGACCGGAAGTGGACTTTTTGATATCGGGGTCGAATTCCGTTCTCGGAAGTTGGAGTAGGTTCGTAATGTCGAAAATGATTTGTGTGCAAAATTTGAGGTCATTTGGACATGATTTGGTAGGTTTCGGCATCGAATGTAGAAGTTTGAAATTCTAAAGTTCATTAAGCTTGAATTTGGGTGCGATTCATGTTTTTGATGTTGTTTGATGTGATTTGAGGCCTCAAGAAGGTCCATGTTATGTTATGGGACTGGTTTGCGTGATTTGACGGGGCCTCGGGTGTGTTTTGGACCAAATTGGAGTTGTTTTGGACTGATGTTGTTGGTGTCTGGTTTCCTTCTTCGCGAACGCGAAGGAAGTCCCGCATTCGCGAAGAGGAATTTGTGGGGCTGCTGGGTTTGGCCTTCGCGAACAAGAGCCAGCGGACGCGAACTGTCACGACCCGATTTACCCTCTGAAAGGCGTCGTGATGGCACCTAGTCTCTACGACTATGTAAGCCTAAATTTGCGGATGAAACTTAATTAAATACAATAAAAGTAAAGACAGGAAAGAAAAGTCTAGATAAGCATAACATCGTCGCTCGGCATGTACAATATATATACCCCAAGACCCGGATTGTCACAACACAGTCACAAGCTTCTATACTATTATAGCTCTATACAAATCCGAAAAGAAGAAAATACATAGCAAGTGTCTCTATAAGATGGAATGGAAGGTGACTCGGAGGATTCTGCGGACGCGGCAGAAATACCTTACGGTTTTCTCGATGAAGCTACAAGGACCACTAGCCACGCGGCTGAGAACTCGAACCTGGATCTGCACACGAAAAATATGTGCAGGGAAGGGCATGAGTACACCACATTTGGTACACAGTAAGTGCCAAGCCTAACCCCAGTCAAGTAGTGACGAGATCAGGTTAAGGCTCTACTGGATTTATAAATAAAACAGTTTAAATAGTACACAGGAGAGATAAGTTCTAAAGTAGACAGCTAACTGAATAATCTGAAATAAAGCAGTAAAATGGAGCCCTCGGCTCAACACAAAGTATATCACAAAGTGGAATCTCCCGGGATACCGTCCCGTAGTTCCAAATGATTATGCGGTGCAGGGGGGATCTCCCGGAATACGTCTGTAGTCCCAAAATAAATATGCAGTACATGGGGATCTCCCGGAATACGTCCGTAGTCTCAAAGTAAATATGCAGTACAAGGGGATCTCCCGGAATACGTCTGTAGTTCCAATATATGATGATCACCTATAGACACATCTCTGGCATCACGTCGCCGAACCCTGTCCTGAAGAACCATAAGGTGGGGGTCATCATACTCGCGCTCTATGATGCGGTCATAAAGAGAACACCGGGCAACCACATAAGCTAATACCCGGCTAGGCTCTGAAATATCCAACCGCACGAACTGGCTGGCTAAAGACTGAACATCCAAGGCTAAAGGCCTCTCAGCTACTGGAAGATATTCCAAGCTTCCCAGACTCTCCGCCCAGTGACTCAAGGTGTCGGCCACTACATTGGCCTTCCCCGGGTGGTATAATATAGTGATATCATAGTATTTAATTAGTTCTAACCACCTTCACTGACGTAGATTAAGGTCCTTCTGCCTGAACAAGTGGTGCAAACTCCGGTGATCAGTGAAAATCTTACAGGGAACACCGTACAAATTATGACGCCAGATCTTCAGGGCGTGAACAATAGCTGCTAACTCGAGGTCATGAACTGGATAGTTCTTCTCATGTACTTTCAACTGTCTGGACGAGTAGGCAATCACCCTACCGTCATTCATCAATACCGATCCAAGGCCAATCCTTGAGGAATCACAATAGACTGTATAGGACCCTAAACCCGTAGGCAATACCAACATTGGAGATGTATTCGGAGTTGTCTTGAGCTTCTGAAATATCTCCTCACACTTGTTAGTCCACCTGAACGGAGCATCCTTCTGGGTCAGTCTGGTCATAGGTGCTGCAATAGATGAAAATCCCTCTACAAAACGGCGATGGTACCCTGCCAAACCAAGGAAACTACGGATCTCCGTAGCTGATGACGGTCTAGGAAAACTCTGCACCACCTCCACCTTCTTCGGATCTACTTTGATCCCATCATAAGACACTATGTGTCCCAAGAATGCCACTGAATCAAGCTAGAACTCACACTTAGAGAATTTCGCATACAATCTCTTCTCCCTCAAAGTTTGAAGCACAGTCCTCATGTGCTGCTCATGGTCTTCCCATGATCGGGAATATACTAGGATGTTGTCAATAAACACAAAGACGAAGGAATCAAGATAAGGCCGGAACACATTGTGCATCAAATGCATAAAAGCTGCTGGGACATTGGTCAACCCAAATGACATGACAAGAAACTCATAGTGACCATATTTGGTCCTGAAGGCAGTCTTCGTGATGTCCGGCTCCCGAATATTCAACTGATGATAGCCAGATCGCAAGTCAATCTTGGAGAATACTCTGGAACCCTGTAACTGGTCGAATAAATCATCAATGCAAGGCAAAGGATACATGTTCTTCACTGTAACCCTGTTCAGCTGCCGATAATCAATACACATACGCATGGAGCCATCTTTTTTCTTCACAAATAGCACTGGAGCACCCCAAGGCGATACACTGGGCCTGATGAAACCCTTATCAAGCAACTCATGTAACTGCTTCTTCAACTCAGGAGGAGCCATGCGATAAAGAGGAATAGAAATGGGCTGAGTGCCCAACAACAAATCAATGCCGAAATCAATATCTCTGTCGGGCGGCATACCCGGAACATCAGCTGGGAATACATCCGGAAAGTCCCTCACTACTAGGACTGACTCAACTGGAGGGGTATCAACACTGACATCTCTCACATAGGCCAAATACGCATCACACCCCCTTTCAACCATCCGCTGAGCCTTAAGAAATGAAATGACCCTACGGGGAGTATACTCTAAGGTACCTCTCCACTCTAGTCTTAGCAAACCTGGCATAGGCAGCGTCAAAGTCTTAGAGTGACAATCAAAAATAGCATAATGGGGCGAAAACCAGTCCATGCCCAAGATAACATCAAAATCTACCATACTGAGTAATAATAAATCAGCTCTGGTCTCAAAACCACTAATAGTAATCAAACACGACCGATATACGCGGTCCATAACTAGAGTCTCTCCCACATAAGTACACACATAAACAGGGGAACTCAAAGAATCCCGAGATATCCCCAAATTTGGAGCAAAATAAGAGGACACATATGAATACGTAGAGACTGGGACAAATAATACCGATGCATCCCTATGACAGACAGGGATAATACCTGTGATGACTGAATCTGAAGCAACAGCCTCGGAACGGGTTGGAAGGGCATAGTATCTGGCCTGGCCTCCCCCTCTATGGCGACCTCTACCTCAGGTTGGCTGAGGAGATGGAGTGGCAGCTGGGACTGGAAGAATAACCGGAGGACCCGACGGAGCACGTGGAGGCTGATAAGACTGTGGAGGTGCACCCCTCCTTCCCTTGGGACAATCTCTAATCATGTGACGAGTGTCACCACACTCAAAACAACCCCTTGGAGAATGTTGCGGCTGAGACTGAATAGGAGTTGTCCTGCTGGGCAGGCCGGTAATAGCACCTCAAACTGGAGGCATACTGGATACTGGCGGTGCATAATAGGGCTCCTGAGGTCTAGGAGGAGCTGGAATACCGCGGGCTGCTGGAAGAGCTGAATGAACAGGGCGACCCACAAAGCCCCTACCAGGGCGTGCTGCTAGTGCACGAGCTCCTGAAAAATGGCCAGTCTCTCGAGACCTCTTGTCCACTCTCTCCTCTCGGTCCCGGGCAAACATGCCCTCTACTCTCCTGGCAATACTCACTGCCTGCTAATAAGTAATATCCATCTCCAACTCGCTGGCCATACTGGTCTGAATACTAGGGTGCAGTCTCTCAATGAAGCGACGAACCCTTTCTCTAACTGTGGCAACCAAAGCTGGTGCATGCCGAGCTAACTCACTGAAACGGACTGCATACTCCGACACAATCATGGTACCCTGGCGCAACTGCTCGAACTCTGCACGTCAAGCATCCCTGAGGCTCTGAAGGACAAACTCAAGCAAAAACATCTCTGAAAACTGAGTCCAAGTAAGTGAATCTGCCTCGTCTAGACTACTCAGCTCATAGGCACGCCACCACTGATAAGCCGCTCCCCTCAGCTGGAAAGCGGTGAAAGCAACCCCACTCGTCTCCATAATGCCCATAGTGCGGAGAATACGATGATACTCCTCAAGAAAACCCAGAGCGTCATCTGAAGCCAGTCCGCTGAAA
The DNA here is from genome assembly GCA_005239525.1 of Nicotiana knightiana. Classification (NCBI taxonomy): domain Eukaryota; kingdom Viridiplantae; phylum Streptophyta; class Magnoliopsida; order Solanales; family Solanaceae; genus Nicotiana; species Nicotiana knightiana. The sequence continues at coordinate 42,693 of ML427727.1, forward strand.
ATAGGTGGGTGGTACTTCTTGTACCTCTCAAGTCTGAGTTGCTCTGGCTCAGAAGTAGCTACCCTAGCATGATGCTGATTTGAATCCACTAGGGGCATAGGAATGAACTCTGGGGCCTGATCAACCTGGACCCTATGCTCAGGAGTGCGGGCTGCGGGAGTCTGTGCCCCTCCCACGGCATGAGATGTAGCGGGAGCTATCGGAAGTAAGCCTGATTTAAAGTGCTGAACATGCTCATGAACTGAGCTTAAGTCTCCTGTAAGGCTGGAGCAACAATTATAATCTCCGGTGTCGGCCCTCCAGCTGGAGCTGCTGGGGGCTCCTCTGCCGCAACTCTCGCAGGTGGTCGGGTTGCACCACGTGCTCGTCCTCTACCCCTACCCCTACCCTCTGGCGGCTCAAGCTGGAGGCTGGGGTGCCTAACTGTCGGTCCATCTGGTACGGGTCCTCACCATCTGTGAGAAGGAATAGAATAGAGTTTTAAAATCTTTGATGTCAATAACTCGCACGACAACGAAATCCAAAGAATGTGATTGTTCTTAACAGTTACATAGCCTCCCGAAGATAGATACGGACGTCTCCATACTGATCCACGATACTCTAATAAACCGGCTCGTGACTTGTGACTCCTATGAACCTAGACGCTCTGATACCAACTTGTCACGACCCGATTTACCCTCTGAAAGGCTTCGTGCCGGCACCTAGTCTCTACAACTAGGTAAGCCTAAATTTGGGATGAAACTTAATTAAATACAATAAAAGTAAAGACAGGAAAGAAAAGTCTAGATAAGCATATATATACCCCAAGACCTGGATTGTCACAACACAGCCACAAGTTTCTATACTATTATAGCTCTATACAAATCCAAAATGAAGAAAATACATAGTAAGTGTCTCTATAAGATGGAATGGAAGGTGTCTCGGAGGATTCTGCAGACGCGGCAGAAATACCTTATGGTCTCCTCGATGAAGCTGCAAAAACCACTAGCCACGCGGCTGAGAACTCGAACCTGAATCTGCACACGAAAAACATGTGCAAGGAAGGGCATGAGTACACCACATTTGATACCCAGTAAATGCCAAGCCTAACCCCAGTCAAGTAGTACGAGATCAGGTTGAGGCTCTACTGGATTTATAAATAAAACAGTTTAAATAGTACGGAAGAGAAATAAGTTCTAAAGTAGACAATTAACAGAATAATCTGAAATAAAGCAGTAAAATAGATCCCTCGGCTCAACACAAAGTATATCACAAAGTGGAATCTCCCGGGATACCGTCCCGTAATTCCAAATGATTATGTAGTGCAGGGGGATCTCCTGGAATACGTCCGTAGTTCCAAAATAAATATGCAGTATATGGGGATCTCCCGAAATACATCCGTAGTCCCAAAGTAAATATGCAGTACATGGGGATCTCCCGGAATACGTCTGTAGTCCCAAAGTAAATATGCAGTACATGGGTATCTCTCGGAATACGTCTGTAGTCCCAATTTAAATATGCTATGCAGGATGAATGACAAGCATAACATCGAATTTACACAGTTTATACTAATCACAGATAAGGCAGATAAGGGCTTAACTAAGCATGGCACACAGAAAAATCAAGTAGGCAATTAAGCACGTAAGCATGCTTTCCTAATCTAAACTAAACAATATATCATATGAGAGAAAATTCGTAGAAGAGAAAACAATTTATGTTTTAGTAAGGAAAAAATTAGATTTTTGAAATAAAGGCCTGTGTACGTACTCGTCACCTCACGTACACGGCGCCCACACAACAATTAGCATCAAATATTCTAAGGGGGAAGTCCCCAATACAAAGTTAGGCAAGCCACTTACCTCGAGAGCTCAACTCAGCCCGAGATCACGTTCTTGCCACAAGTACCCAACTCCAAATGGCCCAAATCTATCCAATTCAATTTCATAATGTAAATATAACTTTAAGAAATTGATCTAACTAATAAATTCTAAGCTAATACGCGAATTTTGGAAAATGCCGAAAAAGTCCCCTGGGCCCACGTCTCGGAATCGGGTAAAAGTTACAAATTCCGGACACTCCTTCACTCACGAGTCTAACTATACAAAAATTACTCGAATCAGATACCAAAATCTCAATCAAAACTCAAAAACTCGGTCTAAGAACTTTATCCAAAATTTCCAAAATTTTCACCCCAAATTCGAAATTAAAGATGAATTTAAGCATAGATTCGTGGAAATTATTCAAAGCCGAGTAGGAATTACTTACCCAAATCTCCCAGGTGAAAATCTCTTCAAAAATCGCCAATCCCGAGCTCCCAAGTTCAAAATATGAATTTTTGCTTAAACCCTCGATTTTGGATTTTAAATTCTGCCCAGGCACACACACTCAGTGCGATCGCGTAAACCTAGATGCGATCGCATAGAGTAAAACACACACGCCCTCAGAATGCACTATGCGACCGCGTAGGGAATGCTCCCATCCATTGCTGCCTGCTCTCTCCTACGCGAACGCGGCCTGGCCTCACGCGTTCGTGATTCTACTGATGATACACATACGCGTTCGCACACCTGATCACGTGAACTACTAGAGCAAATTCTTCCCCAGGTCCAGCTAGCCTACGCGATCGCGGTTCCCTTCACGTGATCGAATAGAAGGACACCAGCACCAGCAAAATCTGATCTCTTCTAAGTCCAAAAATTAGCCTGGTGAGCATCCGAAACACACCTGAAGCCCCCGGAACCTCAACCAAACCTACCAACCAGTCCTAATACCTTATTCGAACTCAGTCGAGCCTTCAAACCACATCACATAACACCAAAAACAAGAATTATACATGGAGTCAAGCCTAAGAACTTAGGAATTTCCAAAATCTACAACTAATGCTGAAACACGTCAAAACTAATCTGAATGAATTCAAATTTTACACACATGTCATAAATGACACTACGAACCTGCTGCCACTTCCAGAATCCCATTCCGACCCCGATATCAAAATTTCACCTATCGGCCGAAATTGCCGAAATTCCACATTTCGCCAATTCAAGCCTAAATCTACTACATACCTTGAAAACACATTCCGGACGCGCTCCTAACCTCGAAATCACTCAACGGAGCTAATAGAGTCCACGGAATTTCATTCCGGATCCGTCTTCAAACAGTTCCAACTACAGACCAAATTCTAAAGCTTAAACTCATAGTTAGGGACTAGGTGTCCCAAGACTCTCCGAATTCCACACTAATCATTCCGGTAAGACCCAAAAGCAGAAACAAATGTGAGGAAATCAATTATTATGGGATCGGGACGCTAATTCTCAAAATGACTGACTGGGTCGTTACACGAATGCGAGGCAAGATCTGGACAAGCCTTCGCGAATACGGCCAAGGCGACGCAAATGCGAAGAAGAAAGGAGGGAGTTGGGACTAAGGCTATTTGGCCTACGCGAACGCGTAGAATGGAATGCGAATGCGAAGGGGAGGGTCAGCTGGCCTTCGCGAATGCGGTCAAAAGGTCGCGAACGCGAAGAGAGATTTCTGGGCGTGAGGTTTTAGAGCTTCGCGAACACGAGGGATGTGCCGCATTTGCGAAGAAGGGTCGGACTAGGCAGTGAGTTGTTTTAAAACGGGATTTTGGCCATTTTCACTTCATTTCCTCCATGGGAGCCGGTCTTCGAGCGATTTTGGAGCTCCATCTTCATCATCTATGTCAAGGTAAGTGATTCTCACCTATTGCAAGTTAAATACTTGGATTATATATGGATTTAGACATGAAAATTTGTAGAAATTTGGGATTCTGAAGAAAAAACCTAGAAATTAGTATTTTTGGATTTTGACCATGAAATTGAACATAGAATTTGGAATAAATTATATATTTGAGTTCGTAGTGTTATGGATAAAGTTTATCTTCGAAATTTTTTGAAATTTGGGCACGTGGGCCCGAGGGTGATTTTTATCGACTTTTCGAACGGAGTTGGAAATTGTTATAAATTGGATAATAAGGAATGTTAGAGTATATATTTATGGATTTGCTCATTTATTGACTAGTTTTGGAGCGTTCGTAATTGATTTTATTTTGAGGCATTAGAGTATTATGGGTTGAAGGGCATTTCAATATTATCAATATCCATTTGGAATTCTGAATCTGGGAATAGATCCGTATGGTGATTCTGGTATTGGGAGCGCGTCCAAAAGTGGATTCGGAGGTCTGTAGGTCATTTTGGGGTCATTTGGCAAAGGTTAAAAATTTGAAGGTTTTTGAGAAGTTTGACAGGAAGTGGACTTTTTGATATCGGGGTCAGATTCTGATTTCGGAAGTTGGAGTAGGTCCTTCATGCCGAATGTGACTTGTGTGCAAAATTTGAGGTCAATCGGACATGATTTGATAGGTTTTGGCATAGAGTGTAGAAGTTTAAAGTTCTAAAGTTCATTAAGCTTGAATTAGGGTGTGATTCATGATTTCGATGTTGTTTGATGTGATTTAAGTCCTCGAGCAGGTCCTTGTTATATTACGGGACTAGTTTGTGATTTTAAGGGGTCCCGGGGGCCTTGAGTGTGTTTCGGACCAAATTGGAGCTGTTTTGGATTGTTGTTGTTGGTGTCTGGTTTCTTTCTTCGTGAATGCGAAGAAGTCCCGCGTTCGCAAAGAGGAATTTGTGGGGATGCTGGGTTTGGCCTTCACGAACGCGAGCCAGTGGATGTGAATGCGTGGCAAGAGTTGGACAAGCCTTTGCGAACGCGCCAAGGCGACGCGAACGCGAAGAAGAAAGGAGGGAGCTCAGCCTAAGGCCCTTTGGCCTATGCGAACGCGTAGAAGGGAACGCGAAGGGGTAGGTCAGCTGGCCTTCGCGAATGTGGTCAAAGGGTCGCAAATGGGAAGAGTGATTTCTGGGCGTGAGGTTTTAGAGCTTCACGAACGCGAGGGTTGTGCTGTGTTCGCGAAGAAGGATTGGACTGGGCAGTGAGTTATTTTAAAACGGGATTTTGGCTATTTTCACTTCATTTCCTCCATGGGAGCCGGTCTTGGAGAAATTTTGGAGCTTCATCTTGACCATCTATGTCAAGGTAAGTGATTCCCACCTATTGCAAGTTAAATACTTGGATTATATATGGATTTAGACATGAAAATTTGTAGAAATTTGGGATTTTGAAGAAAAAATTGAAAATTGGTATTTTTGGATTTTGACCATGAAATTGAACATGGAATTTGAAATAAATTATATATTTGAGTTCGTGTTGTTATGGGTAAATTTTATCTTCAAAATTTTTTGAAATCCGAACACGTGGGCCCGAGGGTGATTTTTATCGACTTTTCGAACGGAGTTGAAAATTGTTATAAATTGGATTATAAGGAGTATTAGAATATATATTTATGGATTTGCACATTTATTGACTAATTTTGGAGCGTTGGGCATCGGTTTGAGTTGTTGGAAAGGCTTGGGAGCCGGCTATGGAACTTCGGAGCGAGGTAAGTCTCCTTTCTAATCTTGTAAGAGGGAATTAACCCCATAGGTGGGAAATAATATGTGCTTCTAATTGTAAGGGCTACGTACGCACGAGGTGACGAGAATCCGTGCGTAGCTACTATTATATTTATGTCGGGTAGTCTAGGACCCAAATCATATTATATTTGTGATATTTACATCATACTTGTTAATTTAATTGTTAAAAACATATTGGAACTTGATAAAGAAATCGTAAAAAGTTAAACTTCACCTACTTGAGTTTTGGACGGGTCATTTGACCGTTAATGAGAATTTATATTCCTTTGAACATTAACCCTTAATAAATCTTGAATTGGTTGATTATATGAGTTTTCTCTTGTTGTGGAGCGGGTCGAACGCCTCAGTAGCAGATAGATGCATCTATGGTTCGTGTCGTTCGACTCTCGGCAGTGCATATTTTATATTTATGTCAGATCGGGTCGTACGACCTCGGCATGATTTGCGCATGATTGATTTGGTTGCTCTGGATTCCATAATAATTGATATTACTTCATTGGCCTAAGATTTAAAATGGTAAATGATAAAAATAAAAATGAATTTGGAAATTTCTTCTTAACAAAGAATTGTTTACTTACTTCATGATATTGACTTTATCGCCGCTCTATACAATCCATGCTTAATCATATCATCGATATTTTTATTTTCAGCCCATAGTAAGTGTCGGAGTCGACCCCTCATCACTACTTCTTCGAGGTTAGACTGGATACTTACTAGGTACGCGTTGATTTACGTACTCATACTACACTTGTTGCACACTTTTGTGCAGGTGCATATGTGTCTAGTGGCTCTGTGAGAGCAGAGGCGTGGTTATTTGCGGGGACTTAGGTGAGCTGCATTTCCACGTTTCGATCCGAAGCCAACAGAGTTTCCTTCAGAGTTACTTATGTATTTTTCTATCTAATTTGTATTTCGGACAGACGCTGTATTTTATTTTATCTTCCTAGTTGATGCCCATGCACTAGTGACACCGAGTTTTGGGGTGATTATGGGTGGTTAAGCATTGAAATTGTTGAAATATTATTATTTATTCTGTAAATTCCATCTTTTACTATTTTATAATTGAAGGAAATTATAATTTCAAAATACTAAAATGAGAACCAAATTAATTAATTATTGTTAGCTTGCCTGATAGCGGTGTCCGGCGCCATCATGACCTTTAATGGATTTTGGGTCGTGACAGCATGACTCGCAAAATAGACCATCTTGCTTTCCAAACCCAAAATGTGCGCTCTACAATATTTCTACAAGAAGAATGCAAATAGTTAAATTTTTCAATTCGTCCTCTTGCTTCTCGTAATTGTCTTGTTGCACCGCGACGAAATTGTGCTAGGTGGTATCTCACATTATCTTCTTTATATGGAGCCATATATCTCTTCATGTGCGGATATCCTACATCAACTAGATAATATTTATTTCCAATTGGATATGAAAAGTTGAGTTCTGGTCTATGAAGAGCCTGACCAAATATACGACTATCGTGAGTTGCTCCTTCCCACACAGCTCATGGAAATGTAAAACACATATTTCTACGACAGCAAAAATATTTTGAGCCGGATAACCTTTACGTCCAATATATGGTATCTCTTGACCTTGTGATATTCTTGCTTTAACGTCTGTTCCATCAAGCCAATACAATCCTATATTATACATATATAAGTATAAATTTAACTTAAGTTAGTAATATTGATAAAAATTAAAGTATAAGTTTAAAAAAATACATGTAAATTATTACTTGCTCAAAGGGAGATATCGACCTTTACATGACTTCTGAGCTCCTGCGCCATCATTATAATTTGGATATGGTCTAATAATATCTCTTGCAAGCTCACAAACGGCCTTTAGAAAACTATGAAAGTTTCTATGAATTATTTCTCCTAAATGTTGAAAAATTTCCAGTATCGATCGATATCCAGCTCCATACGCACAAGTCATCAAGAACATGCCTAACATCTCGTGTATAGACATTTCACGTGTGGGTTTAAGCCCATACTTTTCAGTTAAGTCATTCGATAGATCAACAAAAACCAACCTCCTCAATCAAAAAATTTCATAACAACGAGTCTCGTTTTCTCTTAATATCTCTTGAATAAATACATTTTCGAAGCGACTAGTTGTACGACAAGGTTCTATGCATAGTTATTTTTTGTAATACACCACAATCAATTTCCCTGTTATTTGACATAAAGTCGTTTGTCCCTTCTCATCTTGATCCTCCGTATTTCTTCCAATTCTTCTTCATCTTCATCGTCTGACAAATAACTTGGATAAGGATCTACCAAGTCGCTAAAGTTCGAACTCTCTATTTAACTGAAAATAAAATTATAAAGTTAACTGAAGCTTTCTAAACATAACATTAACGGAAGCTTTACAAACATAAAGTAAAGTGAAGCTAACTAAAAGCTAATTGAAGTTAACAGAAGCATTCTCTGTGGCCATACTCATCATAATAAGAGATAGCCATGATGTTAACTGAAGTATCCAACATAAAGTTACTGAAGCATCTAAATAGGCTCTAAATCTAATTGAAGTTTCACAAATATAAAAGTTAACTGAAGCTTAACAATAGTAAGCTTAACCGGAACTTAACAATAGAAGCTCAACAAATAAAAGCTTTAATTTAATAAAAGTTTAGTGATACAACCACAACGTCTAAATAAGAAGCAATAAATAAAGTTTATACATAAAACTCTGATAAAATTTACACATACAACCACAATATTCGACCACAGAACAATAGAATTATCCAACCGCAACAATACATTATCCATTTTTCGTGACGTAAAACTGATAGTTAAACTTCCAACCAAGACTTGTGAGCTTCATCAGTAAGTATCCCCGAAAATATCTATCGGTTATTTTTCTTGCGGAACATATTCATAGTGAAACTCCATTCTAGAATATCAGAAATTTGCTACGTGCCAATACACTTCTCGATGGATGTCTCACAAATTGCATGAGATGTAACAGTGCTTTTGCAAGACATAAACTCCATGGGAGATTGCATATTCTTTTTCATTAATGTTGCAGTTGTTTTCCCTTACTCTTTCTTACTTGACTGCTAGTGCTAGCACCATCAATTGATTTTCGTCTTTTTGGTTATGGCTCTGGAAACATAACATAATTTATATTTTGTAGATCATCACTTTCATCGCTCATTTCATCATTAAGATTAGCAAAGTGTTCTTTATCACAACCATCAATAACATTTATTCCTTCTTCGTCAATATTTAGTCCAATGCTGGACGATTGTTCTTGATTTGCTACACGTGCTCTTTTTCTTGTGGCAACAACATCAATAAACAGTGCGTCATAGCGAAACTATATGAGTGAAAGATCTTTGTTCCTAAATTTTTTATATTTCGCATTCTCCTGTAAAAAAAATAAAATCAAAACTACTTTAATCAAATGGATAAAATTAATAATGAAACAAATAAGAGTGACACATATAACAATGTGAGAGATGTACCTTAATTTGTCATTAGCTAACCATGTTGCTCATATTAGATACAAGAATATGATGACATAACACCAACATTAAAGGATTCATGACGGGATCCTAATCAGACATTGCTAAAACGTACATATATGGTATGACCAACCAAAGACATGCAGACAAGAAACAAACTTTCAATTTGCTTTGTGTCAAGTTATATATCCCTATGTGCAGAGTATATGGGATACGAAAGAGAGAATTTATACCAAATTTCCTATTTCATAAAGTTGAGAAGTGAACATATTAGCATCTTAATATAACACTTTTCCATCACTTGATTAAACAAAAAATTATACCATAGTTCCTATTTCATAATTTATTGAGAAGTGAAATGCTTCATTAAGTAGCTATTCCGCTATCCTTTTGGAAAGGGAGAAAACAATTAGTAATATATTGTTGTTTATCGATTTTCTGGAATTAGGTATAATCACCAAAAGAATGATGTTGTTCAAATGTGGTTTGTCCTTTAGGGAATAATATCAGTTTGAAAAAAATGCCCCTGTAATTACAACAGTTTAGAAAGCTTTTTTAAGTTTTTTATGTATCTTCGTACTGGAGACGGGTCTATTTTAAGAAAGTTGTGTTATTATTTCCCCTTTTAGTTTAAGATCAATGTAAACTAAAATGATGCATTTGCTGGCATAATTATTGATTCAAAGGGAATAGAATCTGATTTCTAATAAGAAAAGTACAACAAATAGAAAATCACACAGCTAGTTCACCTTTCTAGTTACACTTCTATTTTGACAAGTAAAACATTTTATTTACCAAATAGAGATATGTATAAACACCAAAAAAGTTGATAGTTGGACAGCAAGCCCCAACTCCGGCTACCACTCTATACTACAATCACCTCAACTAATCTCATACTGACAATCCTAGTTATAATTGATAGAAATTTAGCTGCTCCAACCATTTTGTAATCCTCTACTTCATTGCTCCTCTATGATGCACCTCTTGAACGATCTTTTTGATGGTGACTTCTTTTTCTTGTTGTTTGTTGGTGAATACTCTTTGGTTTCTTTCATTCTAAATATAGTAAACTGCTGCAGATAACAGCATCTTATATACTGCAGCTCCAGGGCTCTTTTCACTTGCATTCTGAACAACCCACATTAGTTCCTTTCCAGTTACACATTGGCTAACGGCATTCTCTATTTTTTTAATCTAACTACATTCTCTTGATGTTCAACTTATACATTACTATTTGCTTGTTCCTACAATATGAGCTGGTAGTTATGACTATGAGCAAGTTCTCATGGTAAAAACCTTATTGGACTTTATCACCAATACCAATTCTTACTGATTCTAGATATTTTTAAAGACCCTTTTGTGGATTCATCATATGGTTGTCTAGGCATGGGGTTTGCCTATTCTTGTTAAAGATACTTTCAATTTTTAAAAATCTGATCGTGTACTAAACGTAGCCCAGTCTGGTATCTAACGCAATTTACTGTAAAAAAAATGTGATTTAAAAAGTGAGCAATAACAACAACAAAACATATAAAGAATCTAGACTTTATTACCAAAAACAAATCATAGCAGTATTCAATTTTAATAAATAAAAGTTTAATATCATAACTTGTTTATGATATTCATAATTCCAAAACTTTGAAAACACACCTGGATTTGAAATTTAACATGAATATTATACTTACACTGACTGAAGAGACTTTTAAAATCGGAGTTGAAGTTGGAGAAAGTTATGCAAGAAGAGGAAGAAGAAAGCAGGGGTGCAAGAATGGAGAAAAGAGAATAGATCATATGTTCTAGGGCTTTTTTTACTGAGGGGTAATTTCGGGATTAAGAAAAATCTGGTCAAAGCAATTTGACTTTTAAGCCAATTTCGAAAAAGTCGGGTTACCCAATTTGTTGCTTTTGGTTTTTTTAAAGCAGATTTTAACTTTTGTTTAAGTGTTTTTATGGTTGTTGGCCCAAGTGAAGGTTTGTTTTGAAGATTGACAAAGGAAGCTCAGGCATGAACCATGTCCATCCCCTGTGTGCATAGACACGGGCATATTCAAGCATGTAAGATGCACGTGAAGGAGATAATCTTAACTTGGTATAATTGATATCTCCTGATGGAAAAAGTTGCATAATTGATAAGGAGAAGGACTCATTACTCAAAGAGAACACTATCCAAGATAAGGGAGGAGTTAGAAGTTGAGATCAACTAGAACTCTTCCACCATGAAAGAGTAGCATTAGAACTCTAGTTATTTCTTCATCTACTAACTATATATATTGCAGGATGTTCTCATTCTATAGGTACGCACAAAAGAAGAAGTTAAACGTGAATTGAGAGCAAAATAGCAAGGCATTTTGCAAGCAATTCGGGTGTGATTCAAGTGTGCAAACCTGAAGCTACATGAACTAGATAGAAGAACCAGTTCCAAGTGTCTGTCTTTATTCTAGTTCAATTGTAGTAGGTGTTTTCATATTGTACCTTTCAGCTTTATCTAGAGGCAATTATAGTAGGTACTTAGAGTATTCAAGTTAGAGTTAACTTGAAGTTGTCGCAACAGTTAGATGATGGTCGCTACAACGGGATTAGAGTTAATCCTAGGTTTACAAAAGTATTTTGTAAATATAGTTTTTGGCTTAGTGATTTAGTGGAGAGTTTGGGAAAATCCTACTAAGAAGTAGGCCGTGATTTTTTCACCTTTTAAGTCATGTGTTTTCTACATAAAATACTTGCGTTCTTTACTTTCCGCATTTACTATTTCAGCAATAGTCAGTTAAGGAACACATAGAAGAACCCCGGTCCTTCCATATTCAGTTCAAACAAAAAGTTGGACACCACACAAATCACCCCCCTCTTGTGTGGTATTGAAGTTAAAACATCAATTGGTATCAGATCGGGTTATCCTTGAAGAGGCTAACACCTTAAGAAAAGATCAAGATGAGTGTACCACCTGGAAATAGGGAAGGGCAATCCATTGCTAAGGAAATTTGGGACACTTTGCAAGTGGACCATGAAGGAACACCTCAAGTGAAGAGGTCCAGATGAACTCTACTATATTATCAATATGAGAATTTCACCATGAAGGAAGGGAAAATCATCCAAGAGATGTATACAAGGTTCACCATATTGACAAATGAACTTAGTCTCTTGGAAGGATTATTCCTGAAAAAGACAGAGTTGAAAAGATTTTGACAAGGGTTCTGCCAGTCACTTGGGAGAGCAAAATCACTGCCATTCAAGAATCAAAGAACATTGCCACTCTTAAGTTGGATGAGCTAATTGGAAATCTCACTGCTTATGAACTTAGAAGGCAAACCATGAAGATAGATGTATCCAAGAAGAAAAGGAGACTGGCACTCAGAATCACTGAAGGTTCTGATCTATAAGATGATGAAATGGCTATGATCACAAAGGAGTTCAAGAAGTACCTAAGGAGAGAAAAGGGTCCTTCAAGAAGTAGGAGCTACAGCAAAACAAAGGTTCCTGAAAAGAAAGCCAATGGGGGATGCTACAAGTGTGGGAAGACTGATAACCATATTAAGAACTTCCCTCAATGGGAAATTGAATGGAAGAAAGAAAGAGATGAACGAAGAACAAGAAGAAGGAACAGGTTCAACCCAAAAAGAACAAAGGATCAACCAAGGCTATGGTCGCTACATGGGAAAAAAGCTCAGATGATGAAGATGGATATGAACAAGCACTTAAGGCCATTGGAGAATCTGATGAGGAAACAGAGGTACGTGTAATCCATCTCAAATACAAGATTAAATTTTTGTCTAAAGAAAGGCTATCTGAGTTACTTCTATATTTAATTGATGAATCTGAGGATGTAAACAATGAAAGGGAACAACTGTCTAAGGAATGTGTGATTTTGAAAGCAAAGTGTAAGAACCTGGAACTTAGGGTTAGTGAGACGGTAAGTGAAAATACTGATTTAAAGAACCAGGTTCAAACGCTTGAATCAAATGTCCTAGAACTTAGTTATGAAAATCTAAAACTGAAATTAGGAACAGGTAAGAAGACAACTGATTGCACACAACTCACTGTAGAAGAAAATGTAGGTAAATTAAAAGATGAGTTGTATGAGAAGGATGAGCAGGTAAAATTTTTGAAGGAGGATCTAGGCAAGGTCAAGCATGAACTAGACAGAACCTGTAAATAGAACAGGTCCTCCGATGCACTTTCCTGTAGCAATAGAAGAAGACTTGGCTTTGGGAATTTGCCACCTAAATGGGATCCCAAAAGCAAGTACCTTACACTTCCTGAGAACAAGATTTGTACTCACTGTGGTAAAACAGGTCACTGTAAAAGAAAAGGCAAATCAAAAGAACAAAGAATTTGTTCAAGGGAAGAATAGGCTACCAAGTTGGGCTAAAAAGAATTTGATTCATCCTTTTGCCTATAGAAAGAGACCCAAACTAGTTTGGGTTCCTAAGACTAACCCCTGATTTGTTTTGCAGGTCCAAGTGAAGGGGAGCATCCAAATATGGTACATGGATAGTGGCTTCTCAAAGCATATGACATGAAGCAAGAACCAGTTCCTTTCACTTGAGGACCTCAAAGGAGGTAATGTCTCCTTTGGAAATAGGAAAAAAAGGTGAGATCATTGGGGTTGGAAAGGTAGATAAGAATGATTCTCACTCTATTGAGAATGTCTAATTGATAGATGGCCTAAAATACAGTAATCAGTGTATCACAACTATGTGATAGAGGTAACTTGGTAGCATTCACCTCTACCAAATGTTTTGTGATTAATCTTACCACTAACAAGATTGTTTTGCAGGGAAAAAGAGTGAACAATATCTGTCCACACTTTCAGAAAATGAACTCACTTGCCTAAGTGTGTTGGACAATGATCCCCTCCTTTGGCACAAGAGACTTGGACATGCTAGTCTGAGTCAACTCAACAAATTAGTCTCCAAGGACCTGGTGATAAGGTTGCCTAACATCAAGTTCAAGGAAGAAAAAGATTGTGAGGCTTGTGCAAGGGAGAAGCAGGTAAGATTATATTTTAAATGCAAAAAAGTAGTAAGCACCACCAGGACAATGGAACTGGTCCATATGGATCTCTGTGGTCCAATGAGAATATAAAGTAGAGGTGGTAAAAGATATGTGATGGTGCTTGTTGATGATTACTCTAGATTTACTTGGACATTTTTTTTAACATCTAAAGATGAAGCATTTAACATGTTCACTTGTTTTGTTAGAAAAACTCATAAGCAACTAGGTAATCAACTTGCATCAATTAGGTCTGATCATGACACTGAATTTGAAAATGCTAAATTTGCTGATTTTTGTGATGAGCATGGCATAGATCATAATTTTTCTGCTCGTAGGACTCCACAAAAAAATGGAGTAGTTAAAAAAAAGAATAGGACACTTGAAGACATGGCTAGGACTATGCTTCTTTCTAGTAAACTTCCCCATAGCTTTTGGGCAGAAGCTGTAGATACTGCATGCTACATCATAAATAGGTGCATGACTAGACCTCTTGTAGAGTAGAATCTTTATGAGTTACTTAAAGGGAGAAAACCAAACATATCCCATCTTAGGGCATTTGGATGCAAGTTCTTTGTGCACAATAATGGTAAAGACTGCCTAGGTAAGTTTGATCCCAAAAGTGATAAGGGAGTATTCTTGGGATATTATTCACATAGCAAAGCTTATAAGGTCCATAACAAAAGAACTATGTGTGTAGAAGAAAGTGTTCATGTGGTTTTTGATGATACTAACATTCTTTCTGAGAGGCAGGAACATGATGATGAAGCAATTGAGCTAGTAAGATACTCAAATGAAATCACATCCTAGACTGAAGTTGCACTATAAGAAGGAACAGGTGATGGAACAGGTTCTTCCACCCAGAGCAACATGACAGAGGGAATAGAACAAAAAGGAAATGATCCTCAAACCTCAATAGAACCTGTCCATAAACCTGTTCCACAATAACAAAGCATTGAAGGAACATTAAGGGGAAACCAGTTGGTTGTGAAATCTTACAAGTATCAAAGTTCTCATCCTATTGAGAACATAATTACTGATCCAACCTCTGGAATCAAAACCAGATCTTCATTAAAGAATCTTTGTGCTTTTAGTGCTTTCTTATCTCTTATTGAACCTAAAAATGTTGTTGAGGCTTTGTAGGATGCAGACTGGGTAAATGCAATGCAAGATGAACTCAACCAATTTGAAAGCAGTCAAGTTTGGCATCTGGTACCAAGACCTAAGGACAGATCAGTAATTGGCACAAATGGGTCTTCAGAAACAAACTTGATGAAGAAGGAACAGTTACAAGGAACAAGGCAAGATTGGTGGTTCAAGGATATAGGAAAGAGGAAGGCATAAACTATGATGAAACCTTTGCTCTGGTTGCAAGGTTGGAACCAATAAGACTTCGCATAGCCTTTGCTGCTTACATGGAATTCACCCTTCACCAGATGGATGTCAAGAGTGCCTTCCTCAATGGTTATCTAAAAGAAGAAGTGTTTGTCAAGCAACCTCCGGGGTTTGAAAGCAAGGAGTGTCCTGATCGTGTACAAGCTTGACAAGGCACTTTATGGGCTCAAGCAAGCTCCAAGAGCATGGTATGAAAGATTATCAAAGTTTTTGTTTAAGCATGACTACAAGAGAGGTAAAATTGACAATACTTTATTTTTGAAAGAAAAACGTAAAGATATCTTGGTAGTTCAAATATACGTTGATGATATAATCTTTGGAGCAACTACTGATAAGTTAAATAAAGAATTTGCTGAACTAATGGAGAGTGAATTTGAAATGAACATGATGGGTGAGCTTAATTTCTTTTTAGGCTTACAAATTAAACAAAACAAAAATGAAACTATGATCCATCAGCAGAAATATGTAAAAGAGTTGCTTAAAAGGTTTAAAATGGAAGATTTCAAAGAAATTGACATTCCTATTGCAACAACTACAAAGTTGGATATATATGAACTTGGTTCATCTGTTGATCAGAAGTTGTATAGGGGAATGATTGGCTCATTGTTTTATCTCACTGCTAGTAGACCTGACATTATTTTCAGTTTAGGCCTTTGTGCAAGATTTTAGGCAAATCCAAAGGAGTCTCACTTGACTGCTGTTAAGAGGATTTTGAGATATCTAAAAGGCACCACTGATCTTTGTCTATGGTATCCAAAAGGTAGTAATTTCAATCTAGTGGGATATGCTGATGTTGATTATGCAGGTTTTCTTATGGATAGAAAGAGCACCTCAGGTATGGAACACTTTCTTGGCTCATGTCTTGTGTCTTGGGCCACCAAAAAGCAAAATTTTGTGGTCTTATCTACTGCTGAAGCTAAGTATATTGTTGCTGCTTCATGTTGTGCTCAATTGTTGTGGATCAAACAACAATTAATAGACTTTGAAATTGATGTTGGTTATTTCCCTATCTTTTGTGATAACACTAGTGCAATTAGTATGAACAAGAACCCGGTTCATCACAAGAGAACTAAGCACATAGATGTTAGGCATCACTTTTTGAGGGACAACTACGAAAAAGGTTTGATCACTGTGGAATTTTGTGCTACTGACAAGCAAATAACTGACATCTTCAAAAAAGCTCTAAGTAGAGATACTTTGAAAGGAACATGTTAGAATTAAAGATGATTAAGATCACCTAAAAGGACCAGTTCAAAATTCACAATGAAAAAAAAGAAAGAAAAATTGAAAAAAAAATTAAAAAAATATATATTTGGTTAGAAAATCTGTAAATTTTGTATATAATTAGATTAGATTTTGCTTAGTCTCATACTTTCAATAGTATACTCTTGTGATATGTGCTAAAATAACTCATTAATCTCTAATGGTATTTTCTCTATTCTTGAAAAATTTAGACTTACACAAGAGAAGTCTCAGTGAAGAACCTAGTTCATCAATCGGTAGGTTTTCTACACTCTGCATAATATGAAATAACTATATTTGGATCATGAGAGAGTCATACCTAATTCCAAATTCCTTTTGGACTTATCCGTTACAAGTGAACCAGTTCCGTTCAAAAGAGTCCTAATCGAATTGAAGTACCTAGATTCTAGGGATATACTCCAACGTCTTTTCAAAACTGAAATTCAGTTCGATTAGACTTCTAAAAGTCTGAAAAGTTGTCGTTACACCATTAATTACTTCTCTTTAAATTGACCAGCCTTAGTGTTTTCTTCACTCCATCTTTTTCAAGCCGTCAAAATACTCTCCATCTTCTCTTATGTTCCAAACATAATCCAGCTCTCTTCTCTTCCATACCCAAGCACAGAATTGGCTAACACTCCTGAGAATCCTTCATCACCACTACAAGAAACCACTTCCACACCCACTATCACTCCTTCCAACACCCCAACCTCTAAGAAAAGAGTAAAAATGATGGCTCGCAAGGTTGTTGCTGGTGGAGAGAGATTCAAAAAATTAATGATTAACTGAAAGCGAGTAGGGAACAAGAACCTCAGAAATCTGATGAATCCTTCAAATCTGCTACTGAGGGGGAAGAAACTGTTTCTTCCGAAACTGAACATGTATCTTCTGGACCTAAAGTTACTCTTGAGACAATTTCTAAAGTTGCTACAAATTTGGAGAATAGATTTGTACTGGTAGGGTCTATAGTAGGTGTTGAAACTACAGAGTCTAGAGAAGTTGGTGGTAAAAATGAAAAAGAAAAAGAAAAAGAAAAAGAAAAAGAGAGCAAGAGTGCTAGGAGTGCCATGGGGAAAGGGTAAAGAGTGGTTGATTCTTCACCCACTCCTGTTAGTTTAACCAAAGACATAGGTGTAATGGTTGTTTGGGGAGAAAAATCTTCTGGAGTAGAGGAGAATGTGAAGAAAACAGGGGGAAGTGGGTATGGCAAAGCCGCTGAAGGGCTGATTCAACTTGGGAAAAATGTAGATGAACCTGTTTCATCTGAACAGGAAACCCTCGCAGACCTACTAAAGAGAGTCACTGAAAGTTATAATCCAAAGAAGAAAGGGAGTTCAAAGGCTAAAACCACTGGAACTACTAGGGAAAACAAGAAAAGGAAGGATGCCCCTTCTGTTACTGTTGAAATTCCTCCCACAAGAATCCAGCTAAAGCAGAATGAGGCAGAATTGCAGAAAGCCTTAGAAGAAAGTAGAAGAAAAGCAGTTGCTAAGGGAAAAAAGAAGATTGATGAGCCTGTTGACATTGATGAGATGGACCTGATCCTTCGAGATGAAGATGAGACTGAAGAAGTAGAGGTTCTGACTCCTAAAGCCAAGAAAGTAAAGACTTCTACTAAGAAGTCTGTTTCAGAGTCAAAATCTGCTGAACCATCCACTTTGGCAAAAAGAACCAGGTCTGATGTGAAATCAAAACAAGTGAAAATTGTGGAGGAAGAAGAATGAAGTGGATAAGAAGATGATTCTGACACTGAGAAAGACAAGATGGCCAAGTTTGGCAAGAGGACAATTTTGAAGGGCAGACTCCTCAGTGACTTGGAGGAGCAAGGAATGGTTCTGCTTTTGGAGAAGTTGGAATTGCAAGGCTGGAAGGACATGGTCCTTCAGATGGATGGCAGGTTGTCCAGGAATGAAATTGTTGAATATATGGCAAATGGTGAGGTGAAAAATCGAAGGGTTACCAGTATGGTGAAAGGAGTGCAAGTCACCTTCGATGTGAAGGAGTTGGGAGAAATTTTAGGTGTACCTACTGAGGGGTACAATGACTATAAAAAGCTTAAGTGGCCAAGCCTAGAAAATCTTCCTACCGCCCTTGCCATTACCATAAAATTCAGTGCCAATGAGGAGGAAATTGAGCCCAAAGCTATGTACCACCCCTCAAAGTGTTGTTCGAATTTGTCAACAAATGTGTTCTTCCAAGGTAGGAAAGGAGGCACATTGCAACATTCATGGACTTGGTCCTCATGGAGTGTTTGGAAAGTGGTAGGCAAATTAATTGGCCTGGATTTATTATCCAGCTTCTTGATAGGGTTCTAAATAGCACCAAAACTCATGCCATACCCTATAGCTTCATTCTCACAGTTGTGCTTGCACATTTCAAGGTACCTATGAAGAAGTGAGAGGTTGGTACAAGCAAGGATCATTTTGGGGCAAATACTCTGCTTGGTTGTGACAATGAAGTCCACACCACTCCTAAGAACCTGGTTCATCCAAGAAGGTACCAGTGAATAGCAAGGTGCGAGCCTTGGTGCAAGAAAGTGGAGCTAAGGATACGGAGATTGAGAGGCTGAAGAAGAGGTTGGCAGAGGTGGAGACTGAGAGAGATGCTCTCAGAACTGAGCTGGAAAAATAAAAGGAGAAGAATGATGGCATTCTTCAGGATATGCTAATACTACTCCAAGCCAAAAATCAAGCACCTGGTCCTTCTCAGCCTTAAGCCTCCTAGCTTAATGTAGATCACCAAGTGACCCAGTTCGGGATTTTTTGTTGTTTTTGCTCATGTTTCCAATGTTTTTATTTCTTGTTATGCTTTGTGGTAGGATCTTATCAATCATCAATGAAATTCATTATTTTTTGCTCTAACTGTTTATTTATATTTCTTTGATGGTTAGTATTCTTAGGTTGATCTATGATGATTAATCCATGATTGCATTTGAAGTAGCCAAGTGGCCATGAGTAAGTTTAAAATCTGGTTATCTTACTTGTTTATGCAACTTTTCGATGATGCTAAAAGGGGAGAAAATGTTGTGCTTTACACTTTGAACAGTAATGTTTATAACCTAATGAACCTGGTCCTTGATGATAAGTGATTAAAAGGAAAAATGTTTCTAACTTTGTGTAGATATTAAGCTAAATTGTTTATTTTGGGTAATGAACCATTAAAATCATATATGTTTATTTTGTCTTTCAAAAGACACTCTATTTTACCTATCTTACTTAAGTGGTCACTCTTGCCGAATTTTATACTTTTTCAATTCATTTTTTTTGTTATTTGAAAATGAATGTTCTACATATATCATTGTGATAAATATTTGAATATATCAATCAATCGAATACGTCCTAATTCAAAAAATAATTAAAACAATTATAGATCTCCATTATTCATCCCTTTTGAATTTGGTTCAAGTTAACTTCATTTTTTATGAAAAAAGTATTTTAGTACACATTAACAAAATTTAGATACTACTAGTAAATAACCTACTCTACTTTTAGCATTTCTCAAACTTTTTCACTTAAAAGAAAGAATAAAGAAGAAATTTACAGTCTTGTTTTTAATTTTATGATTCTGCCTCATTTTTTTTTTACACATGAGAGATTTATTTTTACATCTAAGAGATATGTCTAAAAAAATTATTTTCTTAATTTTAAAATTGTAAAAGAATATGATATACGAATAACATATTTTTGTTATTACTTATTGGTACTAGTTATGTAACCAACAATTTACGCGTTCAAACCGTAAAAACAACCACGTAGGATTCCACGCATGAAACGAGCTTAGTGTACTGGTTCTTTATTTTTACTAGTACTAGCTAGTAGTATTAGTTTTGGGTAACTTTATTTCTTATTGTATTTCATTCAGAATTTAGTACCCCCACCTTACATCTTACAGTCATTGAGTTGACTATATAGCAAATCAATGCCCTTTTCTTGTTTATTCAATTCAAGAAGTTGTCTTTCTTCTCTGGATCCGCTAATGGACCGTCATACATTTTTACAGTTTGTCGTACCATTTCAGTTGCTGCTGATAGTGAGTCTCTCTCTGGCTTCACCAAATGATCATCGCTACAACTTTGGAGATGAAGTCCCTCTTTTTGTCAACAAAGTTGGTCCCTTGAATAGTCCCAGGTATCCCTCCTTTTATTTTATTTTCCATTGGGCGGTTTCTTTTTTGCTTAGTTTATAAAATTTGCTTTTGATTCCATGAGGATTGTTGTTAAATTTTTTGAATTCTTTAGACTTAAATGTTGTGCGGTTATTAAAAATGATGTTGCCATTAATCAGACTTGTCGCCAAAAACCTCTTCCCTTTACCTGAGGTAGATCCAGGATTTAGTGGGTTTTGAATACCACACTGCACTCGTTGCTGCTCTGTGACAGTGGCCAAAAACTTAGTAAAAACATAGTACTTTTTTTTATGATTGTAGTGTCCTAGCTAGCTTGCACACGCCTAGACTATTCCATCAGGCATTTGGTACCTCCCACAACACATTTAGCTGGTAATTTTGTCTGCCAAGACTTAGGCAGATAGGAGTGTGTGAGTGACTATTTGTGTTTGTGAGAATGTGTATGTGTGTGTGTGTGCGGATCGATCAAGCCACCGCCTTGGTACTAATCCGCCTCTAGGATGCTCTCCCCGGTACTAGGAACGGGTATGATGATGCAAGGATTTATGAAAATTATTGCTACTTGTTAAAAAAGTTTCAGGTCTATAGAATTGAGAATGAGGGTGTAGAGAATTTTAAGGTTTTTTTTCTTTTTGTTGAGTTAGGCCAAGGTCTATATTCTTAACAAATTGTTCCTCATTTTTGTGGCAAGTGATTTTTTTCTTGCAAGCATGATAATGTTTCAGAGAGAAAGAGACTGTTCATGGTACTTAATTTCTCTATGCGTGTACATTGTTAAGGGTGTGAGAATACCTGAAAATGTTTGGCATGTTCACACTTTTAAACATGTGCTTGCTTCTTATGTGGAGCCTTCCTTTTCTGCCATGATGTTATGCTAGTTTTTGTGGAATACTTCTAAATGGTCCTCTTTTGGGTCGTCTATCATTCTGGCTTCTTTCTTCCCCTTTTTGCTTCTTGTTTTTCCTTTTGAGTTCTTATCGAACAACTAGCCGTCAGAAGCTAAAATGAACTATGAGATCTCTCAGCAGAATGTATCCTCCTTGGGAAGTCAATAATATTTTCATAATTGCACTTCTTGATATCGTACAGGAATTTTCAAGGCCGTTATCATACATCTAGTACTTTCATTTGCTGCATAAATGGAGCAGTTAAGCATCTTGAAGAACTTTCTGCATCCGCATTTGAATGTCTTCAAATTTCAATATCCCCATTCTCTGGTCCTTTTTTAAGCATGAAGTATTTTCCCTTCTTAACTTAATCCAACACAAACCAACATATAAGGATTTTTTTCTTTCCTTTTTAGCTGGAAGTTCGCCAACTGTTCGTCTTTAATAATATTTAGAGGGTCTTTCTCATTCTTGTGCAAAATTCTATGAAATTGGAATCATCAAAGCTAGTGAAATGAGTCAAGGACCTTAATGTGAAAAATCCATGTTTTCTTACTTACTGAAAAAGTAAAATTTCTGAGTTATCTTGATTCTCCTTGCAGTAGATAATCCTGATATTCCAATATCTGCTATTCTTTTGCAGTGAAACATACCAATATTATGACCTGCCATTCTGTCAGCCAGGTCAGCATTTTTGGGCTTGCACTTGAGTATAGCCGCCCCCCGGCTAGTTTGTGATTGAGGCATAGTTGATTGGTCAGCTTACTTAGTGTCATTTATCTTCCAAATAAAGTCCTGTTTTTTTTATTCTTCTGCTGAGTTGTGTTGAACACATGCTATTAGAGGGCTAGTACTGCCAGAGGCGGATACATCATTTAAACTCTATGAGTTCAACTTTTAAAGTTTTTAGCTTTGAACCCATTGTATTTTTAAAGTTATGGGTTCATATCTACTATTTGTTGCAATTTTAGTGAATTTTTACACATAAATGTATACTCCGGCCCGAAAGTACTGGGTTCAGTTGAACTCGGTACCAAAGGGCTGGATCTGCCCCTGAGTACTGCCAAGGCTGAGTACCATGAACATACAGACTACACTTTACTATTAACATCTTCTGCTCTTTATTGCTTACATAAACTCTAAATATTATTACTGGTTAGACCAAGAGTAAAGCTATGCCTGTTATAAGATGTTATTGATGGTACCCTTTTATATATTTTGTTTAGTATCACTGGTTATCTCTGGATATGTTAAACCCTTAACTATCTTATATTCTAGAAGTTTGAACTCTTAGTTTTACTTGACACAGGTGAGTTGCTTCCGGAAAAGGAATCCCTTGGGGAAGTTTTGAATGGTGACCGTCTAACCAATACCTTGTACCGGTTGAAATTTGGAGTGGACAAAGATGGGGTTGTCCTGTGTCACAAGAAGCTTAATCAAAATGATGTCTCAAAGTTCAGGAATGCTATTATTAAAGATTACTACTATCAGATGTACTTTGACGATCTCCCTTTCTGGGGATTTGTCGGGAAAATTGAAGATGAACACTGGACCCTGGACGGAAAGGGCCCCAAGTATTTTCTCTTTAAGCATGTCCAATTTGATGTCCTTCACAATGGAAACCAAGTCATAGAAATACATGCTTTCAGTGATCCAAGCCATGTTGTGGATATAACAGAAGATAAAGACCAAAGTGTTACCTTCACGTATAATGTATTCTGGAATGAAACCTCAACTGTATTCAAGAACAGAATGGCAAGATACTCCGGGGCTTCCGGAAATCCAGTGAACCAACAAGTTCATTGGTTCTCGATAGTTAATTCAATTGTTATTACTGTTTTGCTGATGGCCTTTTTTGCTGTGAGTATGATGCAGCGTCTTAAGAATGATCTGACAAAGTAAGCCTCATATCATGCTTATTATTACTTAAAGCACAAGAAGTGATCCATGTATATTTACATGAAGTCACCTGAAGCTGAAAGCACTGTCCTCATATTTGTATGATTGATATGCAGATGGTCTAGCAGTGATGAAGAGGAAGACAAAGAAGTGGGTTGGAAGTACCTTCATGGTGACGTATTTAGATGTCCCTCAAACATGCCTCTGCTTTGTGCAGTTATTGGTGCTGGTACCCAGCTGTTGACCTTGTAAGCTGTAACACTCATTTATTCATCAGATGATTTCATAATTTCATTAAGTTCTCTGTAGGGAACTCATAATAGTTGTTCGTTTCATTTTGATATGACCAGTGAGCCATCTTCTATTTCTTTTCCGACTTATCATTGAGAGAAGATCTCTGTGCATAAGTTTGGGCCTGTGATATTTAACTCAAGATGCTGTATCTCTAGGCTCTATTCTGCAACGTATTTTCTGAATAAAGTACATTTATGGAGGTCTAGTTCTAGGAGTTGCCTCCCCATCATCTCTTAGTCACATGCATTTGTATTGACTACTTATTTGAGCCATTAATGGAACAATGGTGATGGTGATGGTGATGTGGGTAAAGCCTCCTGAATGTCGGTCTTCCCTTGTTTTAGACTGGTTGCTGGGGACTTGCCTCGTCTTTAATTCGAAGAGAAATTTTACTGCGATGTGACTTGGACCTTGAGGCAAAAATGAAAAAAGGAAAGAAGAATCCAAATTGAGAATCTGGCGAATCAACAGCTCAAACTGCAACGCTCAAGCCAGCTAGTTACCAACTTAAATTCTACATCTTGGCCAATTTCTTATTTTATCTTATCTCTTGCTGTCCACCTGACCGTCTTATAGAACCCACATTCACATTGCTCTTTTATTTTGAGCCCTGCCCATTTGCCAATTCTCAATCCCAACCAATCACATTAACAAAATATACCTGGAGGCCGTGGCAGGCGAGCTCTATTTTGTCCAGCTTCCGTCAGCGATCTTTCATTTTTCCAGACAAACTCTTACATTGCCTTCGCGATTCACATTTGGTAACAATGTTATCCCACCAAATGTTGCATAGTATCAGCTTCATTTATCTTCTCTGTGTTGTTCTCGTAATTTAGAAATAATAATGGAAAGATAGCTCTGAGAATTTTTTTTGTTTAACCTTTGACAATAAGAGGTTGATATGGAAAAGGTCCTATGTATTCTCTAAATAATTGTTATGGTTTCCATCATCTGCACAAATACTTCCATGTAAAGGTGGTGTTTACTGCATGATTATTTTGACGTATTTATATTACTTAATTGATCATGCAAGGCACATCTTTGGCTTTAGTTAATGGTTTCTGCTGCATTTACAGGTTCTTCTGCTTATTTGTTTTGGCGTTTCTTGGTGTCCTATATCCATATAACCGTGGAACTCTCTTCACATCCTTGGTCATAATTTATACCCTTACATCTGCAGTTGCCGGATACAGATCTGCCATGTTCTACAGTCAATTTGTTGAAACTGGATGGGTAACTTATTAATTTCTTTCCAGCTTTGTATTTCTATAATAACTGTTAATCCAGGAACTGAGATTTTTTCTTTTCGCCACTAGGAAAGGAGCGTTACTTTCTCTGCCGTGCTCTTTCTTGGACCATTCCTCTTAATGGAGTTTTTCCTTAATTTAGTTGCTGCATCATTTGGAGCTACTTTAGCAATTCCATTTGGCACTATACTTGTCATTGTTCTTATTTATACCCTCATTGCTATGCCACTGCTTGCTCTTGGTGGGGTAATTGGCTATCGGTGTAGGTCTGAGTTTCAAGCACCTTCTGCCACAAAAAAGTGTGCAAGGGAGATACCATCACTAGCTTGGTACAGGAAGACACCTGGTCAAATGTTTCTGGCTGGTCTTCTACCGTTCAGCGCCATTGTTGTTGAGTTACACCAGTTGTATGCAACCCTTTGGGGCTACAAAATTTTGACTCTTCCTGGTATTCTATTTTTTATGTTTATAATCCTCATAATGCTCACTGTGATCTTAAGCATCAGTTTGACATACATTCAGCTGACAGTGGAAGACCATGAATGGTGGTGGCGGTATGTATCAATTTGGATATTTCTTTGAAATAGTCATACCTGAACATCTTGTCCATCTTTATATCTTTGTTCTTTTCGTTCTTTGAGTGCTAATTGATGGAGCTCTGGTTGAATTATTTTGACTTTTATGGGATTAAAAAATACAGTCTCTCCTTAACCTAGTTTTGCTTCATATTTCAATAAAATTTTAAGGCAGAATGGTAATATGCAGATATTATTTGCACTATCCGGAACTTAGTACCCAGTACTAACCACAGTGGAGGCTATCACAAATTTCTTCAAATGTTGAATGATTTCTTATTTGCTTCAATGCAGTAACTACGTTGTTGTGTTTTATGACATTATTGAGTGATTAATGGAATCAATGATGCTGTGAGTATTTTGTGTGTTACAGAAATGGATGACAACTGAGTATTATTAAACAGTCGTTGAACCCCCATATGTGCTGGATCAATGTATATGTTGAGTGAAATGTAAACCTGGAGTCAAAAGTTCAACGTGTTCCAAAAAAAATTAAAGTTTCAAACAATTATTAGCAGATATCTAAGAAATTACTGATATGTAACTTAATTTACTAAGTTGCTGCTTGCTATTCATCTTCTTATTTGCTAGCTCATTTACAACATCTAGGGTTGCCTCCATAGACTAATAAATATGTTGTTTGATGCAGGTCTATTTTCCGTGGGGGCTCAACAGCTGTATTTATGTTTGCCTACTCGGTATACTTCTACTGCAAATCAAACATGAGCGGGGTCTTGCAAACTACCCTCTTCTTTGTATATACCACTTGCATATGCTATGCATTTTTCCTTATGCTTGGAACAATCAGTCTACATGCTTCCTTGATGTTTATTCGTCACATCTACCATGCTGTAAAGAGTGAATGAGAATCCGTCCTCAATGTCTTTGAATTGCTATCATTTGAAGCGCTCTTCAGTGATTTAAGAAGTTAAACAAAAGAAGGTTTCCATCTTCAAGCTTGTATCATTTCAAAGCTTCTTTGGTAATTTGAGAAGCTATAACGAATGAGAAAGATTTCATCTCTGTTTGGACAAATGAGCTTTGGGCGCAATGTTAAATCAAGTATCCTGCAATTTCATAACATCAAGACTAGCAGATATTGATATCAAATTGACAAGTATTCAGCATTCTTGTATGAGTAGGAAATGTACTGGACGTTGGGACATGAACGGCATTTCTATACAAATTAAAGTTTTGTAGCTACTAATTCATATTGTTTTCTTTCCTGATGCGTTAGATAATACGGTTCAAGTATATTTTTAATCTTCGACAAGGCTTTGACTAACCTTTGATTTACAGACATTGAGAATATTGCTATCAGAAGAGTGAAGACTTCTACAGGAGTCTTGTTTTTGAAGGGCAGAAATTGGTAATGATATATGGAGGATGTTACATAACGTGTTCTTTTCTTCATCTTTTCCTGATTTTGATTCTCTTTATTTTGGTAAATCCCAGAGCAGTTCCTAAAAACCTTTGCAGATTTTGGACTACATGGTAGTCTTCTTCTTACTGCATTTTGTTCCTATTAAGTTCAATCCTGTTTCAGTGAAAAGCTGTTTTGCAATTGAAGGACCATCTATTTATCAACAGTGGGAATATGTCAACTCTGCACATTTTAACTGCTTAAGCCTTCAGGTTTCACATTCTGTTTTTCATATGATCTCTTCTCTAACCCAAAGATGGAATATTTTGCTCAACCACAGGTTTTTTCCATGAAATAAGTGAAAATAACCACAGAAAGCTGAATCCCCCTTCCCCCACTCCGAAAAGAATGTCCATTAGCATGGGGAAGTGAGACGCCAAAGAGGCGTTGTAAGGAAGTTGCTTGTAAGGTTTTCGAGCTGGTTAGCTCTTCAGGCTTTAATTTCCAAATGTTCAAAAGTTCAAGAATTGGAATCAAGAGCAGGTAGTAGTAGAAAATTAGATAAAATTCAGACATAAAGACTCCAAACAAGATCAAATAGATAAACAGTCTAAAAGTAAGCTGGACTCAAGAAGTAAAAGTGGATTTTATTGCTTAGCCAAGATCTTTGGGGGTAGAAAGAAGTAATGCTCTTTTCAGGCTAGATTTATGTTCATCAAATTTTACCAAGCGTTCTAACAAAGTAAAAATCTCGCAACTCAACATAGGCTCCTGGTGATGGACGTCGGTATCTTGATTAAGAGGAAGAAGAGGTTTGTACGAGGTCAGTCGAGGATCAGGTGGGGAGCTTTGTCTAAGGATAATGCGTAGGAGTTGGAGGGGCGGCTGCCGAATATGGGTGCTTGGAAGAGTAGTGGGGACGCTAGCGCTATGTGGACAGCGATGGCGAACTGTATAAGGGAGGTAGCAAGAGAGGTGTTGGGAGTTTCGAAAGGTTACTCTAGCGAGCACCGAGGCGACTGGTGGTGGAATGACGTGGTCCAAGGTAAAGTGAAAGCCAAGAAAGCGGCTCACATTAAGTTAGTAGAGAGCACAGACGAGGATCAGAGGAGAGCGAACAGAGAAAGATATAAGGAGGCTAAGAGGGAGGCAAAATAAGGGTCACAGAGGCCAAGACTGCTGCTTTTGTTCGGCTTTATGAGGAACTTGGGGGCAAAAGTGGGGACAAGAAGTTATTTCGGTTGGCCAAAGCGAGAGAGAAGAAGGCTCGTGACCTGGATCAAGTGAGGTGCATCAAAGATGAGGACGGTTGAGTATTGATGGAAGAGACCCAGATTAGGAAAAGATGGCAGTCGTACTTTCATAGACTTCTGAATGAAGAGGGGGATGGAAACATCGTGTTAGGGAAATTGGGGCACTCTGAGAGTCACCGAGACTTTAGGTATTGTAGGCGCATTAAGGTTGAGGAGGTCGTGGGTGCATAGGTAAGATGAGTCGGGGAAAAGCGACCGGACCAGACGAGATTCCAGTGGAGTTTTGGAGATATGCGGGTAGCAGGCTTGGAGTGGCTGACTGGGTTGTTTAATGTTATCTTCAGGACAAAAAGGATGCCTGACGAGTGGCGGTGGAGTACAATGGTTCCGGTGTACAAGAACAAAGGGGATATCCAGAATTGTAACAACTACAGGGGCATCAAGTTACTAAGTCATACCATGAAAGTGTGGGAGAGGGTGGTGGAAGGGAGGATAAGGACGACGGTGTCTATATCGGAAAACCAGTTACGGTTCATGCCGGGTCGTTCTACTACAGAAGCTATCCACCTTATCAGGAGGTTGGTGGAACTATACAGGGGTAGGAAGAGGGGTTTGCATATGATGTTTATTGACCTAGAGAAGGCGTATGACAAGGTTCCTAGGGACGTTCTTTGGAGGTGTCTGGAGGTGAAAAGTGTGCCGGTGGCTCACATTAGGGCGATAAAGGATATGTATGATGGAGCTATGACTCGGGTTAGGATTGTGAGAGGTGACTCAGAGCCTTTTCCGGTTATTATGGGGTTACACCAAGGATCTGCGCTCAGCCCGTTCTTATTTGCTCTGGCGATTAACGCACTTGCACACCATATCCAAGGAGAGGTGCCATGGTGTATGTTGTTCGCTGATGATATAGTTCTGATTGATGAGACGCGAGGCGACGTGAATGGGAGACTGGAGGTGTGGAGGCAGGCCCTGGAGTCTGAATGTTTCAAGTTGAGTAGGACTAAGACGGAATATGTGGAATTTAAGTTCAGCGACGTGACGGGGGAAGCGGATGTGGAAGTCAGGCTTGACTCACAGGTCGTCCTCAAGAGAGAAAGTTTTAAGTACTTAGGGTCAATTATCCAGGGAGATGGGGAGATCGACGGGATGTTACGCACCGTATTGGGGTGGGGTGGATAAAATGGAGGTTAGCGTCTGGAGTCCTGTGTGACAAGAATGTGCCACCGAAACAAAAAGGTAAGTTCTATAGAGCGGTGGTTAGACCGCCATGTTGTATGGAGCTGAGTGTTGGCCAGTCAAGAGTTAACATATCCAGAAGATGAAAGTAGCAGAAATGAGGATGTTGAGATGGATGTGTGGGCACACTAGGCTGGATAAGATTAGGAATGAAGATACTCGGGAGAGGATGGGCGTGGCTCCCGTGGACGACAAGATGCGGGAAGCGCGACTTAGATGGTTCAGACACGTGCGGAGAAGAAGCCTAGATGCACCGGTTAGGAGGTGTGACCGGTTGGCTTTGGCAGGTACGAGAAGAGGCAGAGGGCGACCTAAGAAGTATTGGGGCGAGGTGATCAGGCAGGACATGGCGCGACTTCAGATTTCCGAGGACATGGCTCTTGATAGGAATATGTGGAGGTCGAGCATTAGGGTGGTAGGCTAGGGGATAGTCGAGAGTTCTTCCTTCTTTGTTCCAGGTAGTCTGATAGAGTTTTGTTTTAGGTTTGTTAGCGATCTTTTGTGTGTTCACCTTGTTGTTTTGCATAGTTTTGTGTTATTGTCCTTCCACTTATTCGTTGTTGTTATTTTCTTTGTGACATCTTTTGTTGTTATATGCCTTTTTTTTGTTTCTTTTCTGATATTATTATCTCTCTTGTCGAGCCGAGAGTCTCCGGGAAACAGCCTCTCTATCCTTTTCGAGGTAGGGGTAAGGTCTGCGTACACTCTAGTCTCGCCAGACCCTACTAGTGAGATTTTACTGGGTATGTTGTTGTTGTTGTCGTCGTCGTCGTCCATTTATGGATGTACAGTCTTGATTAGTATGAAAAAGGAAGGTTCTTTCATTTTGTTTTTTAAGCATGGTGAAAAAACCAGAAAGTTGCAAGGGAACAGAGTATTGAAGGCTATTCTTTGCTACCAAGGAAGTAGTAGGTAGCAGCTTTAACAATTTCCTCCAAGACACAATAAATATCTAAATGAATCAGTCTTCTTTCCTAATGCATTGAAGCATTCTGGCAATAGAAGATAATTGCAAGGATACAGAAAAATGCAATCTTTGTTTTACCATGGTAATGGTAAATAACATTTTTCACTTAAAATTTTCCTCCAAAGATCAGCAGATATATATAAAAAAGATCAGCCATGACCAGCAAGAAAATAATTATTGAAATGTTTGTCTTCGACTCAAATGAGCATTCAATACAGCAAATTTATTCAGACGGCCGCTGTCCCAATACTGAAATATCCTCATAACGCTTCTGTATTTCAACAACAACAAAAACTTGAGTTACAAAATTGACACAAGCCCAGAAAGAACAAAAATGAAAAGAACACTAGGAGCAAGAGGCATAGTCTGGGAAATAAACAAAAAGTCCATCATGCTACGCAATGCGAGCTAGAAATTAAAATGGAACAGGAAAATTAAATTCTCAATAGCATCATATGCCAGTCACTTCTAAATAATCTATACAAAACCAGGAAACTTGTTAAGACTATGATAAAGTACGTAATGAAGAGAAATCTATTATAACCTAAGTTGCACAGGACACAGGTGCGGATCTAGAAGTCGGACCCTTCGAGATGTAAATTCTAAAATTCGGGGATACGGATCCTAGTAGGATACGGGTACGACGGGATCCGGCTAAAAATAATTCAAAAAAATAAAAATATAAAAATATCTCTAAATTATGAGAAATTTTATGGAATACTTATGTATAGCTTGTAAAGTGTGGGTTTCTTTTTATTCTCAGATAAGTTAAGGATCGGTTTCCTAGGTAAGGTAAGCTATTTTCTTCAAATTTACCCTAGTTTTGGTTCTGATTTCGGGAATCAAATTGTATCTCGTCTCAAATTTTTCCATCCTTTATGATCAAAGTACTCAAAATTGTTTGACAAAATCTGGTACGGATCCATACCCACAACCATACTAGTGTCGTGTCGACACGGGTGCGGCACCTAAACGGCTTTGTCGGAGCAACTTAGATTTAACTAAAACTAGTGGTGTAGCATACCTTATGCAGCTGAAAATTTAAATTTTCTTTTTGTTGTTTATTTTGAGGCTTTTTATACTTAGCGAGAGCCAAGGTTGTTTAGCTCTTTTGGAGTCAAGGTTGTTCCTTAAATTACTTCCATAATATTAGTTATATGTTACATATGATGCGGCGTCATTGACACCTAAAGCAATTACTGAGTGATAACAGATGATCCCCCCCCCCCCTCTNCCCCTCCCCCCTCTCTCCTCTTTTCCAGTTCTACGTCTTAATTCTCAAGCAAATCGGGCATTCAACATTCAAGTCAGAACATTATACTTTGCTTTCTAAGAAAAATCATGGATTTTCCTCTTATTAACTCCGTACTTTGCAAAGTATAAATGGTCTCAGACTTGGATAGCGGTAGGTTGATGGTATAAAAGTAGTCTAGCTACGAGTTGCACCTGGTGATGTCGAGAGTCTTCTTACTCTGGTTAGAGACGTGTATGTCCGAGTAGGGATAAGTATGAGATTTAGAGAACTCCTAATTTCCTTGAAAGATGGATAAAATTGGAAGTAAATGGACTTGAATAGGCCGTGATGGATAAACACAATTCATATAGCCATCCACAATTAATTTGGAATTGAGGTATAGTTGATTGATTGATCTATTGATTTTCCTCCTATTTTCTTCCCACTAGAATGCTTTCTAGCAAAAACTTCTGCACAATGTCCACGATTTGATTTCTTCAAGACTTTTGCTTAAATTGGTATTGAAGACCATAGATGAAGTCAGATATCAACTCTTCTTTAGGAGGAGGAGAACAAAGTAAATTTCAGCAGCAGTAATGACATAGTAGAAAATAGCAACAGTTGAAAGATCAGACGCGGAAGAAGGGGGAATTTGCAAAAGGACCAGATTGCTATGTTACGCGGATTCTTCAAAATGTAGCCGCAACCGTGCGGGATTTTTAAAAAATGCACTACTTTTGGAGGATACGACACGTATCCGGACACATTTTTTGAACACATTTTTTGAGAGTCCGAGCAACATAGCCAGATTATAGAAGAAGAGGAGGAGCTGGCAGCAGCTAGAAGAACGAGAATTGGAAAGACCGGAGAAGAGAGAAAAAGATTCCGACAAAAGAGAAAAGATGACAGAATCAGATTTTGAAACCCAAAAGGGTGGGAAGGGAGGAACGAGAATGATAAAGTAAGACAATGTTCTTCAAATTCAGATTAAGGATGCATGTAGACCAAACACATTGCAAGCAAAGTCACAATTTTAGTCACTTGGTTAGCATGTCAAGGATTTGACCAATAAATTTGAAAGTGAAAGCTAAAAGAGCTTCAAGTGCAATAATCTTTTACAGTTAACTTAGAATGGATTGTGTTGTACTTGTACTTGAAGCTCTTTTAGCTTTCACTTTCAAATTTATTGGCCAATAATCTACATTAAAGTTACAACACAGCTGGTGATAGTAGGTGAAGTCAATAATCTTTTACATTTAATTGAAAACAACCTGTCCATAGAGTTTAAAACAAGAATTCCCTACAAATCCATTCTAATTTAGAACCCTGATAAACTATCCCAATTGCATAACCCATTTTAGAAAGAGTTCTGAAGTATCAAATAGCACAACAAACTCCCAAAACTCCAAATAAAAACAAGGAAAAAAAAAATGATAAGATTGATGAGAGAATATAAAAATAAGTTTTTTCATAAAAAGTTCCTAGGATGAATTGAAAAAAGAAATAAATTAACATACCCCAACATTGTTGTGCTCCCAGAGCTTATGAACCCCATAATCCACTGCCTGAAATTTAGTAAAACTAAAATCAAACTCTGACACATCTGATAAAAATTTGCTATCACATGAATCAGATCCAATCTTAAACACACCAAAATAACACAAATAATAGAAATACACAAAGGAATAATACAGCTATATGTATATGTACAAAAGGAAGAAGACGGACCCGTTCACCAAGGAAAGCGCCAGCGATGACGAAGGTGACATAAACAGAGTTGCGGCGCATAAGCACTCTGTAAAGCCCTTCAAACAGCCCGCCTCTGCTTCTTCTGGCTGCTGTCTCCATTGCTTTCTCAGGGGATTTGTAGCTATGTTCCTTCGGAAGAGAAATCGGAACGTAGAGAAATGCGATGATTGCTTATAGTTTATTCTAATAATAAAAAATATTCTAAAATACTACTATCCATTAGACCGGTTCAACTTTGGCAACCCTTTGTTTTGTTTTTTGGAGATTTTTTTGAATAATTTTTCGAGGTACAAAAACATGTGTAAGTTTTGTTATTAAGAAGTTTTCTAAAAAAACTAAAAGTAAGAAAGGTGTCTATGTTATAAAATAAAAGACATATGGCAAGTACTATGTAATTAACTAGGACTAATAATAGAAAAGAATGATAATATTAGAAGAAAGGATTTGTTTCTTCTTTTTTGAGCGTTTAGAATAGGTTCATCAGTGAACCTATTTATAAAAATATTTTGTTGTTACAAAATCAATCCAAAACATGTTATGAATACATAACCAATCTAAAACCTGTTATGGATACATAACCAGTCCAAAACCTATTTCGGATACATAACCAATTCAAAACCTGTTATGGAAGATATCCATCGTTGCAAGTGGATGAATCCATGTGCAGGATTTATAACACACTCCCTTGGATGTCCACTAACAAATAATGTGCCTCGTTAAAATCTTACTAAGAAAAACCCAGTGGGAAAAGTCTTAGTGAAGAAAAAAGAGTACACATATCTTGTAATACGCATTAAGGGTTGCCTCATTAAAAACCTTGCCAGGAAAACCCAAATGGGACAAAACCTTGGTTAAGGGAAAAAGAGTACAACGCCTCCCACTGATAAAAAATCTTATTTGATATCTCGGAGACGGTGCATTCCAATCTTGTATCTTAACTTCTCAAATGTTGATGTCGGCAATGCCTTAGTGAACAAATCTGCCAAATTATCACTTGAACGAATTTGTTGAACATATAATTCACCATTCTTTAAAAGATCATGTGTGAAAAAGAATTTTGGTGAAATATACTTTGCTCTGTCTCCTTTAACATATTCCCCTTTTAGTTGAGCTATACATGCAACATTATCTTCATATAATGTTATTGGGATACCTTTTCCCATGAAAGACCACATATCTCCTGAATATGTTGAGTTATTGATTTCAACCAAACGCATTCTCGACTTGCTTCATGAATAGCTATTATCTCCGCATGATTTAAAGAAGTAGCAACCATAATTTATTTTGTTGAACGCCATGATATGGTAGTACCTCCACATGTGAATAAATAGTCTGTTTGAGACCGACCTTTATGTGGGTCAGACAAATATCATGCATTTGCATAACCAATCAGTTGTGACCTAGATTCATTTGAATAAAATAATCCCATATAGTTCCCCGGAGATATCTTGAATGGATGCTTAATACAATTCCGGTGTCTGTATAGGGGAAGAACTAAATCTTGCTAACAAGCTCACAGAAAAAGCTATATATGGTCTAGGATTATTATCAAGGTATATTAATGCCCCAATTGCACTAAGATATGATATTTCAGTACCTAGAAGTTCTTCATTATTTTTACGAGGACGAAATGGATCTTTATTTATATCAAGCGGTCTCACAACCGTCGGGATACTCAATGGATGTGCTTTATCCATATAAAAGCGCTTCAAAATATTTTCGTTGTACGTTGATTGATGGACAAATATTTCATTTTTCAAATGCTCAATTTGTAAGCCAAGACAAAGTTTTGTCTTTACACGATCTTTCATTTCAAATTCTTTTTTCATACATTTTACTGCCTTTGGAAGCTTTTCAAGAGCTCAAATGATATTCAAGTCATCAACATACACATCTATTATGACAAATTCAGATCCAGATTCATTTATAAAGACACAAGGATAAATTGGGTCATTCTCGTACCCTTCTTTCAATAGGTATTCTCTAAGGCGATTATATGTAACGACCCGACCGGTCGTTTTGAGAATTTAAGCTCCGTTCGGTGGCGTAAGGTCTTGAACAGATTCACATTGTGTATATTGACCTGCGTGCGTGGTTGAATTCAGTTACCGCACGATCCGGAGTCGAATTGGAAAAGAAATTCCAATTTTTGAAGCTTAAGTGATGGAAGATGACCGGAGGTTTGACTTTGAGTAAACAGCCTCGAAATGAAGTTTTGGGTGATGCCAACAACTTTGTATGATGATTTTGGACTTAGGCGTGCGTCCGAAATTAGTTTTGGAGGTCCGTAGAGGAGCTAATTTGGCGAAAGTTAGAATTTCAGTTGATAGGTAAAATTTTGATATCGGGCTCGAAATAGAATTCCGGGAATGGCTGTAGGTTCGTTGTGTTATTTGTGACTCGTCTGCAAAATTTGGCGTCATTCCGAGTTGAGTTGATAGGTTTCGGCACGAGTTTTGATATTTGAAGATTTGAAAATCCATAAGTTTGATTTTTGATTTGATTCATTATTTTGGTGTTGTTTTATGCTATTTGAAACCTCGAGCGAGTAAGTGTTAGGTTATATGCCTTGTCTGTGTGTTTGGACGGGGTCCCGGGTGTGTTTTGGATAGGCTTCGGGTCAATTTTCCCTCTTTTTGCACTGTTGTTGCTGTCTCTGGTTTCCTTCTATGCGATCGCATAGTGTTGCCTTGCACCTTCCCATTTTCCCCTTCATTGCGTTCGCACACATTGGTTCGCGATCGCACAATGTGGCGTGGGGCAGTAGAAAATTCCTTCTATGCGATCACATTATTTCATTCGCGATCGCATAGACCTTTTTTTGGTCAGTAAAATTTTCCTTCAATGCGATTGCTTCACTCCGTACGCGATTGCATAGCACAATTTGACAAGTGTTATTTTTCCTTCTATGCGATTGCATCTTCTCGCCCACGATCGCATTGAACAAATATCTGGACAGTCAGAATATAATCCAAAAACGAGGGTTAGACCATTTTATTCATATTTTGACTTCTAGAGCTCGGTTCTTGGCGAGTTTTGAGGGGTTTTTCACACAATTCGATTGGGTAAGTGTTCTTCAACTAGAATTAAATATATTCCATGATTTTATCTTTATTTTCATCATTTAATTTGTGTTTTCAGTTGAGAAAATGTTGGTTTTGAAAGAAAACTTCAAAAATGAAAAATCGTGATTTGAGGGATCAAATGATATCAGAATTCGATAAATTTTGTATGGTTGAACTCGTATCGGAATATATTTGGATTTTGTAAAACTTGACGGGTTCCGAGGTGCGGGCCCGGGGGTCGACTTTTGGGTCAATTTTTATATTTTTGTAAAGATCGAAACTTTATTATTCGGAATAGTTCCTTTTACGTTTTATGTGTATTTTGAAGTTATTTTAGTTGATTTTGAGCCGTCCGGAGGTCTTTCCGCCCGAGAAGTTATAGCACGACGGTAGAAAAGGTACAGTCATCAGTTAATTCAATTAAGATCAAATAAGCAAACAAGGAAAACTAAGCAAGTAATTTCTAATTTAAGCAGAAGGAGATGAACTAGCAATCGGAACTTAGATATAACAAATACAACTTCATACACAGGGACTATAAGGACCTAATAATCCTAAAAGGTCAACCTATTCGCAAATAAGTCCGAGTACGCACTCGTCACCTCGCGTACACGGCTACAATCAACATAGAAGACTCAATCCTAAGGGGTAGTTCCTCCACACAAGGTTAGGCAAGATACTTACCTCGACGACGACAACCCGGTACTAGAATTAGCATAATCTCACCCTATAATTGTTTAGCAGTGATTGGAATATCTATGCCTTGGTGTCAAGCATGCCCGTGAGTCGTACATTATGATTAATATGATTTTCCCTTAAGTGTTACTTAGGTTTAGTATCATCCATGTT
Source organism: Nicotiana knightiana (assembly GCA_005239525.1). Classification (NCBI taxonomy): domain Eukaryota; kingdom Viridiplantae; phylum Streptophyta; class Magnoliopsida; order Solanales; family Solanaceae; genus Nicotiana; species Nicotiana knightiana. The sequence goes on from ML427727.1 coordinate 80,008, forward strand.
GATGGTATTTCCTTGGTGTTGCCTATTACTGAGCATTGTTCAAGCTGAGTTTTATTCTGTAAAGTTGATTGTTTAGGCGAGATTGGTTATAGCTGTTTCCCTTGTCGGGATGATTGGTTTCTGATTGATGACTTGAATATTGGGAATCGTTGTTATATTTGTTTTGTTTTCCCCTCGTTATAGCTTTTCACTTGTGCTTGGTATTCCCTTCAGTGACTACTTATGTGAGTGAGTTCTTACCATTCTCGTGATTCAAGTCTTTGTATTATTTTGCTCGTCGCACCTTGAATTCTGTCTTTTATTGCTTTTGAGCCTGTTGTGGAAATGTGTGTCGTTTTCTGTCGCATTCTGGTTGTTTTCCTCAGTTGGCTGCATTGCATAATTAAATTGGGACTACGGACGAGATTCCAGGAGCTTTCCCCCTGTACTGCATTGCATATTTAAATTGGAACTACGGACGAGATTCCGGGAGCATTCCCCCTGTACTGCATTGCATATTTAAATTGGGACTACAGATGAGATTCCGGGAGATTTCCCCCTGTACTGCATGACAAGGTCTGAGTTACGGACTGAGTTCCTGTAGAGTTATCTTGAGGAGATTATGATCGAAAGATTTTTATTTCAAAGGTATATTTGAAAAGTATTTATCTTGCAGAAAATGATATTGAAATACATTTACTGGGGGAGTATATTTGAAAATCATGTATTTTGAAAGAAGTATGTTTTATAGATTTCTCTTTCTAAAAAAACATATATATATATATATATATATATATATATATATATATATATATATATATATGACTGTGATAAGGGTGGACATGGAAATATATATATATATATATATATATATAGGTGTATATTCGGAGAAAGTATGTTTTAAGGAAAATTGTTCTATCTTGAAATGATTTTATCTTTAAAAGCTTCAATATAAGTTGCGGTTTAAAATTTTTCACAATTTATTGGATTTATTGGCTAAGGCCTGATGTGAACAAACTGGCTCAGTGCTCAGTTAACAGTGTTTTTATTTTGTACGATTTCCGGTTTTGGCTCGTATTTCTGTTCATTCTTTGCTGTTCGTTGATTAATTTTCGGTAATTCCTTCCGCATTATATTGTCATGTTGTTAATTATGTCGTAAAATCTTTAGATAGATATTATGTTCGGTCATTTCTATGTTGATGCCTGTTTAATTTATTAGACCACTGGGGTCTTGACTAGTCATCGTCACTACTTCACCGAGGTTAGTCTTGATACTTACTTGGCACCGCTGTGGTCTGCTCATACTACACTTCTGCGCATTTTGGTGTGCAGATCCAGGTAATTGTTGTTAGTAGCTGCGCGGATCATTGCCGAGGAGATTCAGGGTAACCTGCTGCTATGCTCGCAGGCTTCGGATTCACCTTCCTATTTTTATTCAACTGTTCTTACTATTTCTAAACAGTTGTATTTAGGAGTTGTAGAGAAAATTCGTAGAGCTTATGACTTGTATTACCGGTTTTGGGAAAAATGTAAATTTTGTCAAGATTCTATATCGAGACTGTTGGATTTTCCTTTATTATTGTTGTTATTTAGTAAATGTTAGGCTTACCTAGTCCCTAAGACTAGGTGCTATCACAATACCCAACGGAGGGAGATTTGGGTCGTGAGAAGTTGGTATCAGAGCTCTAGGTTCATAGGTGCTACGAGTCATAAGCGTGTTTGGTAGAGTCTTGCGAATCGGTATAGGGACGTCTGTACTTATCTTCGAGAGGCTACGAGACTATTAAGACAATTTCACTTCCTTCATTCCTATCGTGCGAGTTCATTGATCTTGAAGTTTGAAATTACCGTTCCATTCTCTCACTAATGGTGAGGACACGAGATGCGGCTCCTGATAATATTACCCCCGGAACAGAGGTCGCTGGGGCAGAGGCAGAGGTCGACAAGAAGCACGTGTCGCAGTTAAGATGCCTACCAGAGCAGCTGTTGAGGAGCCGCCAGTAGTTCTAGTTGGGGGACAGGTACTGGAGGTGCATGTTGCTACCCCGGACTTCAGAAGACCTGGGTGCAGATTTTGAGTATAATTGGTACATTGACTCAGGCGGGATTGATTCTAGTGCACCGACTACTCCACAGATCAGGGGAGGAGTTCAGACTCCCACCGTCTACACTCTAGAGCAGCGAGACCATGTTGGTCAGGTTCCAGTTGTCATGGTAGTAGAACATGTGGTTTCAGTTCACCCGCGGTTAGGGCAGCAACATCAGAGGGAGAACACCTTAGAATTGAGAGGTACAAGAAGTACCACCCTTCTATCTTTCAGTAGATTGGCGACAGATGATGCCTAGAGTTTCCTGGGGGAGTGTCACTGCATTCTTCGTACTTCGAGTATTGTGGAGACGAGAGGGGTTGTTTTTATCACGTCTCAGTTCGGAAGAGCGTCTTGTCAGTGATGATGGGCATATGAGTTGGGGTAGCCCGGCCGAGTTAGCTTCACTTGCATGGATTCAAGTTTCAGAGATGCTTGGAGGGAGTTGCACTCCAGTCCCTCTGAAATGCATGACGCGTAGATTTTGAGCATTTGCGTCGGGGCACTATGTCAGTATTAGAGTACGCCGTCAGATTCAGTGAGTTGGCCAGTTATGTACCTCACTTGGTTGCTTCAGTTAGGAGGCAAGTCCGTAGATTCATTGAGGGATGCATGCATGATATTTGGTTCAGCAGGATTCGAGAGTTAGAGTCGGATGCCTCATTTTAGCAGGTAGTAGGGATCGCTCGTCGGTTAGAGAGCTTGTGGGATAGGGAGCGAGAGGACAGACGAGATCAGGAGTGAGGGTTCAGGGAGGCAAGGAGGCCTCATAGATCGGATAAATCCACTAGTCCTTTATATGGAAGCAGGGTACCCCCACAGTAGAGGTTTTGTGGGTCAGCCAGTTCAGTTTGCATTACCAGCTGTGCATGGGGTTTCAAGTACTCATGGGTCTCAAACTACTCGTATTGTATGGCTTCCACAACCACGACGGTAGAGTTGTTATTTTGAGTATGGAGATACCAGTCACAGGGTGAGAGGTTATTCCAGGATCCAGACATGTGTGTCGCAGTAGGGCATTCAGGTGAGTAGAGGGCGCCCAAGAGGGGGAGGACCGGCCCATTGATGTGTTTCATATAGTAGGCTGAAGGCCGTTGTGCTAGATATTATCATACAAGTATATTTTGACGTGTTATAGAGGGGAAACATTTGTATTTCATTATAGTTCTGCTGGTCGGGACAAGTTTCCCTTATTTGTTGCTTTAATGATAAGAGAGTTTGATGATTTGCACTCTATTTTTCATGCTTACTCCTGTTGGGAGATTCTATGAGTGGTAACCCGTGTCTATCGTTGTTTATTCATCAATTAGAGGGGTGAGACTAGAAGTGAGTCGTTGTTGTTCATCATGGTGAGCTTTATGTGATTTTTCCTTAGTATTTTATTTTCGAGCTGTGATTTGATACTCCATTGAGATGTGAGTTATGTGAGCGTTATGATTTTGTTAGCCGAGATGAATTAGCGGGAGATTTCAATTGGTATGATATATATTCGGCATGTGACATAGAGTTGAGGGCGAGACCATCGTGATTCTTTGTGATTTGATATGTTTGGACCGGGCTGAGTACCGCAGTGGAAGTTATATCAGAATGGGATCCTTGTGATTTGTTATATGCGTTGCTTCTTCCTTGTTATATTGCTCTTTTAAGTCAGTATTGATAGAGAGTTATGCCTATAGGCTTGTTTGAAAGTACCTTTATATATTTCTATTTTCATACTCAGCCATTTCGTTATGTGCTTCTTTAGTTTAGCTTGCGGGATGTGTGCCCGGTGGTGTTAGCTATGACTCGGTGATTCAGGTGTCTAATAATGAGGTCTTCGTGTTTATTGCATCATTATCGGTATTATGGGACTTGGAAATAGAGTTCTTTCAGATGTGAGGCTAATTGCCAATGCTGAGTTGATTTCGGGCAGCTATTGTGATCAAAAGTGTTATTGTGAGCCCATGTGTGATATGCTATATTGTGTGGTCGTACCTTATGGGTATATTCATGAGATAATGTAGCTGGTTGAGGCTAATGCCGGATATGGATTTAGAATCGGGTCTTTTGGAAATGAGTAGAAGGTGAGAAATTGGGGTATAAGGCTTATCGGTGATGATAGGAAGGCTAAATTGCAGTTGTGATGGCGTAATCAGGCTTATGTAGGTTGGGGTGATGTGGGATCACCCGTGGCTGTATGTTGGAAGTGTTCAATCAGTGATTGGATGAGTTCGAGGTGAATCTTGGCATGTTCGAGGATGAACGTTCGTTTTAAGAGGGGGAGAATGTAACGACCCGACCGATCATTTTGATAATTTAAGCTCCGTTCGGTGGCGTAAGTTCTTGAACAACTTCACATTGTGTATATCGACCTATGTGTGTGGTTGGATTCAGTTACCGGATGATCCAGAGTCGAATTGGAAGAGAAATTCCAATTTTTGAAGCTTAAGTGATGGAAGTTGACCGGAGGTTTGACTTTGAGTAAACGACCTCGGAATGAGTTTTGGGTGATTCCAACAACTTCTTATGATAATTTTGGACTTAGGAGCGCGTCCGGAATTGGTTTTGGAGGTCCGTAGAGTAATTTGAGCTAATTTGGCGAAAGTTAGAATTTCGGCGATTTTGCCGATAGGTGAAATTTTGATATCGGGCTCGGAATGGAATTTCGGGAATGGCTGTAGGTCCGTTTTGTTATTTGTGACTCATCTGTAAAATTTGGCGTCATTCCGGTTGAATTGATAGGTTTCGGCACGAGTTTTGATATTTAAAGATTTGAAAATCCATAAGTTTGATTTTTGGTTTGATTCGTCGTTTTGGTGTTGTTTTATGTTATTTGAAATCTCGAGCGAGTCTGTGTTAGGTTATATGACTTGTCTGTGCGTTTGGACGGGGTCCCTGGGTCCCGGGTGTGTTTCGGATAGGCTTCGGGTCAATTTTCCCTCTTTTTGCACTGCTGATGTTGTCTCTGGTTTCCTTCTATGCGATCGCATAGTAGTAGTCGCGATCGCATAGTGTTGCCTTGCACCTGCCCATTTTTCCCTTCATTGCGTTCGCACACGTTGGTTCGCGATCGCACAATGTGGCGTGGGGCAGCAGAAAATTCCTTCTATGCGATCACATTACTTCATTCGCGATCGCATAGACCTTTTTTTCGTCAGTAAAATTTTCCTTCTATGCGATCGCTTCACTCCTTACGCGATCGCATAACACAATTTGACCAGTGTCATTTTTCCTTCTGTGCGATCGCATCTTCTCATCCGCGATCGCATTGCACAAATATCTGGGCAGTCAGAATATAATCAAAAAACGAGGGTTAGACCATTTTATTCATATTTTGACTTCTAGAGCTCGGTTCTTGGCGAGTTTTGAGGGGGTTTTCCACACAATTCTATTGGGTAAGTATTCTTCAACTAGAATTAAATATATTCCATGATTTTATCTTTATTTTCATCATTTAATTTGTGTTTTGGGTTGAGAAAATGTTGGTTTTGAAAGAAAACTTCAAAAATGAAAAATCGTGATTTGAGGGATCAAGTGATATCGGAATTCGATAAATTTTGTATGGTTGAACTCGTATCGGAATGGGTATTCGGATTTTGTAAAATTTGACGTGTTCCGAGGTGCGGGCCAGGGGGTCGACTTTTGGGTCGATATTTATATTTTTGTAAAGATCAAAACTTTATTCTTCGGAATAGTTCCTTTTACGTTTTATGTGTATTTTGAAGTGATTTTAGTTGATTTTGAGCCGTCCGGAGGTATTTCCGCCCGAGAAGTCCATTTTATAATACCGGATTATCGTCGTCGAGGTAAGTATCTTGCCTAACCTTGTGAGGGGGAACTACCCCTTAGGATTGAGTCTTCTATGTTGATTGTAGCCGTGTACGCGAGGTGACGAGTGCGTACTCGGACTTATTTGCAAATAGGTTGACCATTTAGGATTCTTAGGTCCTTATAGTCCCTGTGTATGAAGTTGTATTTGTTATATCTAAGTTGCGATTGCTAGTTCATCTCCTTCTGCTTAAATTAGAAATTACTTGCTTAGTTTTCCTTGTTTGCTTATTTGATCTTAATTAAATTAACTGAAGACTGTACCTTTTCTACCGTCGTGCTATATTTTCCTTCATAAACTGCCTATTTTACTAGAATTAGCATAATCTCTCCCTATAATTGTTTAGCAGTGATTGGAATATCTATGCGTTGGTGTCAAACATGCCCGTGAGTCGTACATTGTGATTTATATGATTTTCCCTTAAGTGTTACTTAGGTTTAGTTGATAATCATCCATGTTGATGGTATCTCCTTGGTGTTGCCTATTACTGAGCATTGTTCAAGCTGAGTTTTATTCTGTAAAGTTGATTGTTTAGGCGAGATTGATTATAGTTGTTTCCCTTGCCGGGATGATTGGTTTCTGATTGATGACTTGAATATTGTGAATCGTTGTTATATTTGTTTTGTTTTCCCCTCGTTATATCATTTCACTTGTGCTTGATATTCTCTTCAGTGACTACTTCTTATGAGTGAGTTTTTACCATTCTTGTGATTCAAGTCTTTGTATTATTTTGCTCGTCGCACCTTGCATTCTGTCTTTTGTTGATTTTGCGCCTGTTGTGGCAATGTGTGTCATTTTCTGTCGCATTCTGGTTGTTTTCCTCAGTTGGCTGAATTGCATATTTAAATTGGGACTATGGACGAGATTCCGAGAGCTTTCTCCCTGTACTGCATTGCATATTTAAATTGGGACTACAGACGAGATTCCGGGAGCATTCCCCCGGTACTGCATTGCATATTTAAATTGGGACTACAGACGAGATTCCGGGAGCTTTCCTCCTATACTGCATTGCATATTTAAATTGGGACTACATACGAGATTCCGGGAGCTTTCCCCCTGTACTACATGACAAGGTCTGACTTACGAACCGAGTTCCGGTAGAGTTATCTTGAGGAGATTATGATCAAAAGATTTTTATTTCAAAGGTATATTTGAAAAGTATTTGTCTTGTAGAAAATGATATTGAAATACATTTACTAGGGGAGTATATTTGAAAATCATGTATTTTGAAAGAACTATGTTTTAAAGATTTCTCTTTCTATATATATATATATTCAGAGATATGTTTATTCGGTAAATGTATGTTTCAAGAAAAATTGTTCTATCCTGAAATTATTNCTTTAAAAGCTTCAATATAAGTTGCGGTTTAAAAAATTTCACCAATTTATTGGATTTATTAGCTAAGGTCTGATGTGAACAAACTGGCGCAGTGCTCAGTTACCAGTGTTTTTATTTTGTGGTAATTTCCGGTTTTGGCTCATATTTCTGTTCATTCTTCTGTGTACTATTATGCTGTTCTGTTGATTAATTTTCGGTAATTCCTTCCGCATTATACTGTCATGTTGTTAATTATGTCGTAAAATCTTTAGATAGATATTATGTTCAGTCATTTCTATATTGATGCCTGTTTAATTTATTAGACCAGTGGTGTCTTAACTAGTCCTCGTCACTACTTCACCGAGGTTAGTCTTGATACTTACTGGGTATCGCTGTGGTGTGCTCATACTACACTTCTGCGCATTTTTGGTGTGCAGATCCAGGTAATTGTTATTAGTAGCTGCGCGGATCATTGCCGAGGAGACTCAGGGTAACCTGCTGCTGCGCTCGCAGGCTTCAGATTCACCTTCCTATTTTTATTCAACTGTTCTTACTATTTCTAAACAGTTGTATTTAGGAGTTGTAGAGAAAATTCGTAGAGCTTATGACTTGTGATGAGTGGCTAGAATTCGTGATTTTAAGCATTATATACCTCGCATTTTATGAGCTTTAATGATAAAATACACGTCGTATGTGCCTAATAGGGTTTATTTTATGTGTAGGTGAATTGGAAATGGAAACGGGGCTAAACGGATGCAAGTACGTCGAAGAATACGCGAAAAGGGACACCCGGGCGATAGCCGGGTGTTGGAGCCAAACAGCCTGACCCAGCCTGGCGTTACCCAGGCCTTAGAGCCCTAACGCCAGGGGGGGCCTGGCGTTACCCAGGCCTTAGAGCCCTAACGCCAGGGGGGGCCTGGCGTTACCCAGGCCTTAGAGCCCTAACGCCAGGGGGGGCCTGGCGTTACCCAGGCCTTAGAGCCCTAACGCCAGGGGGGGCCTGGCGTTACCCAGGCCTTAGAGCCCAAACGCCAGGGTCCCCGGGACAACCAGAAATCGTGTTTTGACGGGTTTTAAGTGTTTCCAAGTTAGAATGGAAGTCTTTGAGACGTTTAGGGTTCATTCTAAACATATAAATAGACCCAAAAACATCATATTGGGGGGCTTTTTGCAGAATTTCAACTGGGGATTCAACAGAGGATTCTACTGAGTTTTTCTTCTCTTCTCTTCTTTTAGTTTTATAG
>MDKJ01345344.1:0-19652 GCA_005239525.1 Nicotiana knightiana
CATCCTACATGCAATTTGTGCACATATGTATCTTGCTATAACTATAAGCATGATAATGTGATAACATGAATTTTTTCCCTCTATGAAGACACTGAAAAGGTTATTCCACGACATTATATGAAGACATTATATATATACAAGAATGATGATTTCAAGGTGCAACATATTCATTCAAGTGATAATATGGCTGATTTGTTCACCAAATCTCTACTGATGTCAAGCTTCAAGAAGCAAATACACAAGATTGGGATGCGAAGGCTCAAGGATGTGAATTGATGCTCTCATCAGGGAGAGTTAATGCGCGTTGCACTCTTTTTCCCTTACAAGGTTTTGTCCCACTGGGTTTTCCTTGCGAGGTTTTTAACGAGGCAACCAAAAGGCGCATTTCTAAACACGTGTACTCGTTTTCCTTTTCTAGATTTTTTTCCCATTGAGTTTTATTTTAGTTAAAATTTTAACGAGGCACATTATTTGTTGAATAGAGATTCAAGGGGTACATATTAATTTGGAAAAAAGAGAGTACATATTATGCACTTAATTGTTTCGGTACTACATGCATCTCATCTGGAAAATTCCTTTTTTTTTCTTCGTTGCCTCTACAAATATTAGTAGAAACCTATCCAAAATTTTATAAACTACTATAATTCGTTTCTGAAACATGTGTATTAATCTGGTATAGATACATCTTAAATTGACCAGAGTTCACCTATACGTTGAAATCATGAAGACAGTGTATGCAACTATGCAAGCCACTAGCAATGTACATTTGCATCGTCTTTTAGGCACGACATTATGATATTTAATTGTAAATCCAATTACCTATAGAAAAAATCGCCTCGCCTATTTTCCCCCTATATTTTACAAATTAACGAAAGTATACAGACAATAAAGTGGCAGACTTACATGTAGGTGGAGTTATGATTTGAAATTTATGTGTACAAAATTTTAGTTATTTTAAATTATTAGATTTTAAATTAATAATTTACTCAAATTCAATAAAATTCTTTAGACGAATACATTCGACAAAATTCATAATCGATATACTAGCTACTCACATACCCTCCTTGTGACAAAAAAACCCATATTTCTGCTTTCATTGGTTTCCATTGAATATGTCGAAGAAATCTTGAATAAAGAATTTACTTCTATCTTGAAGTTCCTTTTTCGCACTGCAGTTGTTTTTGCACTTTTACCTCGTGGCCAGGGGCCGATCTATAGCCCGGTGTATGAAGCGCATAAACTCATAATTTTTTCGTCAAATTAAGTATTTTATGTATATAATTTTTAGAATTAATCAAATATTACCTATTGGTATCCTGCTCCAAAAAGGCTAAATAATAGCCTTGATTGAATGCTAAGTTGTTTAACTAGAGGATTACGGATCAATTCCACTTAATACTTTTATTTTTTCCGCTTTTTAAATAGTGCACTCATATTATAAAAATTTTGGGGCATTTGCATCGATACCCGTTTTTTGTGTCACATTTTAACTTGTGTCCACTTTGCAAAAAAAATTGTAAGTGTACCCGCTTTTTCAGCATACGGGGCTGAAGTAGCAAAGGCAATCACGCAAAACTTCAGCATTCTAGTAGACGGGCCCGAAGTAGCAAGTGTGCTGAACTTAAGCATAGTAGCTGAGCTTAAACATAATAGCTGAAGTTTTGTTCTCTATTTGCTGAAGTTTTTGTTTAACTTGTGCACATCTTAACGCAAAGCTTTTGTTTGTAATTGCTGAAATTTTTATTTTTGTAACTTGCGAAGCTGAAGTTCTTGTTTTGTAACTGACGAACTTCAGCTCTAGAGTTGAAGTTTTTGTTTTTGTAACTGGCGAACTTCAGCTCTGATAAATATATTTATGGCAATCATCCCATGAACTGAAGTTCTATGGCAGCACCAATAATAACAGGAGAAAGAAGAAGAAGAAGAAGAAGAAAACGAAGGAGAAAAAGGAGGAGGAGGAGAAAGGGGATGCAATTATTTAAAAAATGAATACAAGTTAAAATTTTTAAAAAAAATAGGTATAAGTTAAAAGGGCGACCGTGCAATTTTTACAAAATTTTTAAATCCACCTATGTTCGTGGCATGATCCGCATTAGAAGTATCGTCCCAATTATTTCACATTTCTATCACTATCGCTACCATTAAAACACAGTGCTCACACAATAATTGTGGGGGGGAGGGGGGGGGGAGGTTATCCACGTTTCTCCGGTAACATTGGCTCTCGTTTTTCGGCCACCCAACGCTACGATTCCACCTCTGTGACTCACAAATTGACGCTCCTGATTGCTCCAACTCAACCAATCCAACGGCTACAGTGAATCTCATGAGTCCAAATGATGCTCTCTCAATCTCATTTCTGCTTCGTTCGAACGCAAGCTTTTCTATTTTTGGCTTTGGCTGCTGCTGTCGTGGGCTTCGCTCGGCTTCCTTTTTTTTTTTTTTTTGATTTCTCTTCCGGTGTCCGATATTTATATTGGGGTCTGATTAAATTCGGATTCACACTGGAAAGTCTCACATTGTGGGTAAAATAATCCCTAACAAAGGCGATTCCATACCCAGAGACTCGAGCCCGAGACATCTGGTTAAGGATGAAGGAGTACTTACCACTCCACCGCAATCCTTGTTGGTCGCTCGGCTTCTTAATATGCCGAGCAGTCGCAAATAAATACTCCCTCCGTTCACTTTTACTTGTCCATTATTTTAAAAATAAATTTTAAGTTTACTTGTCCACTTTCGCATATCAAGAGAAAAATAATTTATTTTTTCTATTTTAACCTTAACATTAATTACTCTTTCTAAATCATTTTCAAATTCATTAAGACGATACACCAATTAATATGAATATTATAGTAAAATATGCACTTTATTTATTATTTCTTAAAGAATATGCAACATCAATAGTGGACAAATAAAAGTGAACGGAGAAATTATATACATAAAAATACGCGATCTCGTAATATCTAACGCAAAACTTTATTTTATATATATATATATATATATATATATATATATATATATATATATATATAAATTACTAATTTTTTTAATAAGTATTATAATTAAACTCATCAATTGAAATACATCATAAATTTAGTGGCAAAAACATTAAAAATTAAATCCATTAAATTTTATATCATGAATTTGGCTTTGAAATCGATCCGTATTTGATTCAGAAATCAGGGACTAATAAGTTAAGAATCAAGACTAGACAGTAGAGGAAAAAGTCATCACGCGGATTATTTTAGGGATAAGGAGTCATGTTCTCATCTTTCTTTGACTAAGACATTCGGTAATCGTTATGACCTTTTTATAACAGTATCCTTATATAATATAATTTTATTATAAAAATTAAATTTTTTTTAATTAATTTTTATATTATATTATAATATATGCTCTATAAAATATCTAAATATATTCGGAACAATCGGGATTATTATAAAAAGATTGGGCCGTAACGCCTAATAATACTAAACTCTTTTCCCAAAGATGCCATTGAGGTTGAAGCCCCTCCAATTTTTATTCCCTACAAAAGAACAATTTTGTTTTGTCGCCATTTAAAAATTTGATTGAATAAATAAATACCCCAGTATTATTTCTAGTTGTAATGCAAAGTTTTATACAAATATCAAACGAATTATGTTAGATTCTTTTTAAATATCATTTAAAGTTTTAATTAAAAAATCCATTTAGTAGTTATTAATCATCGGAACTACTTCATTACATTACTTTTTATCTCTTTTAAAATTGAGTAATGGCTGTTAAGAGTGTATAACTCATCTCTAGGAACAAGGATAAAAGTTACGAAAAATATATTTTCTTGATATTTTACGATGACTTTTATTTTGGACTAAATTTGTCTAGCTAAAACAACATTTGAAAAGGTGAGTATCAAATGTTTATTTTGTAAAGATCTTGTGAAAATTCTCAAAAAACTGTCCAAATACCAATTATAAAGTATTACGTTCTTGTAAAGATTTGTATAGAGAAAAATTGATTTTAGGATGTTTGATGTAGTATTTTTTGCAGGAGAAAGGAAAACAAAGGTTAATAAACACATGTGTAAGGTTAAGTGAACATTATAAAGACATGAATTGACGTTTAGTCTCCTCGTTTGAATTTACTAACACTAATTATGTTGACGATTTAACAATACAATATTAGCTTTTGGCTTATTCTTTCCTACCTAGAGCTAGCCAAGGCTTAAAAGAATCTTATATACTTCCTCCTGTTCAAAATAAGTAAATTTTTTGTTGTTTTAATTCATATTAAGAAATTCACCTTTTATCATTAATTAATAATAAAATTGACCATATTAACATGTACTATCTCTTCACGTAAACACTACTAACACACTCCAACATTATTTACTCCAAGGGCAATGTCGGAAAAAAATAATTAATTCATTATTAAAATCTAGAAAAATCATTTATTTTAGACAAAAAAAAGGGTCAAAAAATCAAGACCGCAGGGAATAAATATTTTTAATCATCTCTAGATTGTTCTTTATTTTTCTGCCTACCAACTTTTAATTATTTTAAAAAAAACAAATGGCAGTGTGTCTTTTTAACTCGACTCCTCTTTAGTATTTAGCCCATCTCCAAATATCAGCTTGAGTGAGACTTCACTAAACATTATAGACTCCTAAAAATTCCAATTCTATAAGCCTAAAAAGAGTATATAAGAAAGAGAAAGGAAACTCTACTTCTCTCTTCTTAACTCTTTCTAACGCCGAATTCTTCATCTCATTCAATCAAACTTCAAATCTAAGTATATTTATTTTCTTGATTTCCTGAAAGATTTCAAGTCAGACTTTGTCTACAGAGTCTCTAATTTGGAGGAGGTAAAGCTCTTGAGAAATTAGAAATCAGTTTGTATAATATATTTTTCATATTTTCAAGAAATTAAAATAGCCCTCTGCTCTTACAAGTTCTTGCTTTTTCCTCTTACCTTTTGTTGTTTTTCTTCTGGAGATTTTACAAGTGAAAAATATCTTGTCTTTTTTTGTTTTGTTTTTTTTTAGTGCTTTTTCGCCACTTCTTACACCCCAAAAAGCCAGCATTTCTTCTTTCATAGTAACAAACAAATCCATTGAAAAATTCACTCAAAAAAAGAACTACAAATTTTGGTTTGAAGAATTACTATTATTTCCTTATCATTCTTAAGCTCAGAATTCACTTGGTTTATCTCAAAAAGACTGAATTTTTATAGGCTAAAGAGAAAAATATGCAAGATCCATCAATTTATACACAAATAAAGCCACAATTTCCAGAGCAAGAACATTTGAAATGTCCAAGATGTGATTCACCAAACACAAAATTCTGTTATTACAACAATTATAATCTTTCTCAGCCACGTCACTTTTGTAAGAGCTGTCGAAGGTATTGGACCAAAGGTGGTACTCTTAGGAATATTCCAGTTGGTGGTGGTTCTCGTAAGAGCACAAAACGTTCTTCAACTTCAAGTAAGAAAAATTCCTCCTCAACGACGTCGTCTTCAGTTTCATCTTCAAAACCTGATCCTATAGCAAATCCAAAACCAGAGCCATTTGGTATACCTGCAATTCCAGCTTTTGATCAGAACAGTAGTAAATTGATTGATATGACTAATGCGCAATTCAGTTCGCTGTTGGAGTCAAACGGGCCGCAATTTGGGAATTTGCTAGAAGCTTTGAATCCAAATAATAATGGGTCTAATTTGCAGTTGGGTGAATTTGCGAGGAACCAAAATTCAAATTCGGGTTCGGGCTCAGGCTCAGATGTTACCCGTCAAAATGGGAGTAATACATATTTGGGAGTTCAAAATGGTGGAGATCCTACTAATTGTTGGAATGGTGGTAGCAATGGTTGGCCTGATCTTGCAATTTACACACCAGGTTCCAATTTCCAGTGAATGCAAGTGTCCACAAAAATAGTACTAATACATTAGAGTTAGTATTAGTATTTAATTATGAAAACGTATTTAACTATTTGCTAAGTATTTAACTTTTTCTTTTTGACATTCTTTTGGAAGTGTTGTCGCTGATTGGAGTCTAGTAGTACATAATTTACCTCTGGGAAATGTGGTGGTGAAGTGCTGTGCATGAGTAATGTCCTCCATCCATAATACTCGTTTTCTACAGGTAATGCAATATAATGCATATTAAAAGATATCTGCGTCGAGTGTCTATTAGAAACAACTTCTCTATCCCCATAAGGTAGGGTAAGGTCTGCGTATACAATATCCTTCTCAAATATTATGGTGTGGAATAATACTGGATATGTTGTTGTTGTTGTTGTTATTATTGATGTGTGGGATTTAATACTTTATAGGGTCGTTTGGTTGGAACACAAGTTATGCAAGATTAATTATGTTGGGATTAATTATTTATTGATTGTTTGGTATGTTGTGTTAATCCTGTTATTGTCAATTGTACTGCTTTATCCTAAGATTACTATTTCACCTTCTGATAGGTATAAGTTATCGTAGTGTTATTGTTAATCTTCGAATAACTTATACTAAACAAACAAGGGATAAGATGGTATTAAACTTTTTATCCCATAATTATTTTTGCTTATCCATCTTGCTAAATTTTTTTGTTCTTTTTGGATTATATATTCAATGTTGATTTGCTGGATGATGGGATGGAGAGGGGTGAAATACAATGGAGATCCCAAGTTTATTAGTATTGAAGAATTCTAGACTTGTTGCAATGTCTAGGACTAGACAGGATCTCGACGTTTCCCTTAACTCGATATTCTATCTTATCTTTTTTGCCTCCCCTTTTAGTGTATTTCGTTTGCTAGTTGCTACAATTAAATTAAATTGAATCTTCTTCCACCCCCATCTCGCAGTGATTGTACATGTCGCCCGTCGCAGAGCCACCTTATAGGAAGGGGTGTCAAATCATACCCCTTCGCAGGAAAAATACATTGTATAGCTAAGTAAAAAAATAAATTTTATATATATATATATATATATATATATATATATATTATGTATTGACTCCCCTTAATTTTTTGATATGTTTTCTTTTATATATTACGCCAAATAGCATGGTCCAAACGATAAAAAAAATTATAGAAAGAGTAAAGGCATTGGTAATACCATATTAAATTTAGCCCATGAAAATATAATGTATACAACTCGCACCCGCCTGTCCAGGGTTAGAGCCCTTGGATTTGATGGCGGACTTAAAAAGTCACCCACAAACACTTTACGCTCATCATTCCAATTTGATTTCAGTTAGTAAGAAGGATCTTGAACTAAGAAATAAACCGTAGAAGCTAAAAAAGACTATTCTGAGCAATCGCAATAATCAGGTTGTAGCTACTAGATGAGGAATAAAAGTATATAGCTAAAATGCCTAAGAGAGCCCGGGGCCTAGAAAGCTTGGATCCTTATGAAACAAATAAAGGGTTGGGTATATATTTATCGGTTGATCATTTTTGGCGTAGTTCAGGTCAGCACATTTAATTTTTTTATTTAGCCGATGGTCTATCGAAAACAGTTTTTCTACCTCGCACAAAAAATAGGCAGAGGCAGAACTACGATTTTAAGCTTATGGGTTCGGAACTTTAAGCATTTTAAATTACTGGATTTTAAATTATTAAATTGTGAATAATCAATAAATTATCCAAGACAAATGTAGAGCTTGAACCAAAGTTGCTGGGTTCGTCAAATCGTAGCCATAACACTAGCTCTGTCCCTAAATATAAAGGTAAGGTTGTGTACATTATACCTTCCCTAAGCTCTACTTGTAAGATCACACTGTTTATTGTTGTTGAACGTAAACTACATATATAATCCAAATTGACGCATAAGAAAACTTTGTCAAATCAATGTGCCTGTTAGAATTGGTGTAATGATTAATAGCTTAGTATAACATTACTAAACTAAGTTTAGTGGTTATTAGCTAGTTGTAGTTATCATTTACTGTATTACTTTCTATAATTATGTTTTAAAATTTTTTAGAGTGTATTCGATGTATTTAAGCTACTGTACTCATGAATACATTAGCATTTCTAGGCGTGAAATAGGAAATTACAACTAAACAGATTTTGTATTCGACTGTATTCATGGCGTGAAACATGAGATTACAACTGGACAAATTATTATATTCGATTGTATTTATGGCATGGAACAGGGGATTACACTGTTTTTAAACGGTGGGTGAATCAATTAACATAATAGACTCCTAATATAATTCAACAAACTCAATTATAACACACAAATTTTGTATTTCCAGTTATAAAAAAGATTCTCAAACAGGAAAACATCCTAAAAATATAGCAATCTTCAGAGAAATTATATAATACATCTGAATACATAAATTATATTATTAAAAAAAACATATGAATACATTCATGAAATATAGTGAGACATTGAATACAATGAAATACATAAAATACAATGGGATACATTGAAATACAATGAAAAAAAAGACAATGAATACAATGAAATACATATAATACAGCGAGATACATTGAAAAATATTAACAGAAAATTCAAGTTGCTCAGTCCCCAACTTCGTCGTCTTTGTCCACTCCGACGAATCTGTGGCGGCCTAAGAAGAGAATTGGTTCGAAAGCTTTGTAAGAGAGGATTTCAGGCTGGACTAACTCGATCGAAACGCCGTTGATTTTGCCGCTGCCGGACCGCCGCTGGTGCTGCCCAGGTTTGGAGAGAAACCGTCGATTCTTCCGCTGTCTGCTACTGTATTGGAGAGAAATACAATACAAAGCTTTCCAATAAACACAAACGAAAAAAAAGTCGGATGGCTTGGAACTAGTTTCGCTTTCCAATAATACTAAGCCTCTAGGTTTAGTGGTTATTAGATTAAAGGGAGAAAAAAAAATAACACAAAACTTATTTTATGATATGGATAGGAGGTAACTATAAATAGATATTTGGTTATAAAAAATCAAAAAATAGTTATAGAATATAATTTTTTAAAAGGGTACTTATTTAAAATAAATAAGATTGATACTTTTGCTATAAGAGATAACTAATCCATTAGAGTTTGTGAGATTAGCGACAAAGGCCCGCAACCCATGGTTGCAAAAGAGATGGACCAAAGGACCACTATGTGGATTTATGATGATTCCCATCTTGAACCAACCCACATGAAGTGGACCTCTTAAGTCACTTAGAGCTAAAATCTAGCATCTATCTTTTAAGAATTTGGCCCACATCCTTGTTATTTCCTTCTTCCAGTTTACGTGAACTTATTTCTTTTTTGATTCGTTTAAAAAAGAATGATTTTTTTTTAAATTTGAAAATAATTTAGCTTAAACTTCCAATTATATTCTTAATGAAAATCTATTATAACCATATAATTACTCTGAACCTCTTTTTAACTTGTTTAGGACCACAAATATAAAAAATCTTCATCTTTTTTTAAAGTCCGTACCCAGTCAAACAAACATCTAAATTGAAACGGAGGGAGTAGAATTTATGAGATGGTGACAAATACAAGCCTTGATATCAACAAGTGTATTGATGAACAAAAGTTCCACACAGAGAACATTTTGCTTACTTCTTATATTTACATCAAATAGTACGAATTTATACATTTATTGACCGTTGTCGAGTGGTAAAAGCATAAGTAGATAACATGTCGTAGTGAAGCCAGGAAATTCAATAAAAGTGTTTAAATTTTGAACATCTTTTGTCAATGAGTTATTCAAAAGTGTTCCAAGTTAATTTTTAATCAATAACAAGTAATAATTTGCTTTATATATAATTCATCAGTTGACTATCCTAGGGCCAACATAATTTCGCCACTGATAACATGTGTTATGTATTCATTTATTTGAAGTAAACATAAAAGTTTTTTTTTCCTGTATCCACTATTTGGACTCAAATTGTAGAATGTACATAAAAATAAGAAGAACTTAAATATTGATGTTGGATAACATTTATTGCCTTTCTATTTGTCCATTTGATAAAATATTTTAGTTGCTATGGTTTGGAATCTTGGAATGAATGCGGTACCTAATGGTATTGACTATTGAAGCCTTGAGTTCAATCCCTGAGGGAATGGCGTTGTGTCTTTGTTTGCCAACCCAATTTGCAGATTTCTGACTTTGGTTTTCAATGTTGTCTATTTCGACTGTGGGGAAACTCATCAAATTGCTGGTCATTTAAATCTTGGTAAAGATATGTGTTTACCAAGAATGAGTAACAATTAAATTTTGTACATTGTTTAAAGAATACACGGTTTAATTCAATACGAATAATTAATAATAACAGATAGATAAATTAAAGACAAAATACACGATCGAACCAAATGCAATGTCAATGACCAAACCTGATCTTAGATTGAATAGTGGAGCTCGTCCTCGATCAGACCCTCAGTACAAGCTCAGTCGGCAATCGCGCGTGCAGAAAAGGACAAGTGAGTAATGCCTTGAACAGTAGTTAGAAGACAAAAATAAATTTTTATTGCTTTGAATTGCGTGTTACCCCTATTTTTGACTAAAAAAAACTTCTTCCTTATATAGTAGTAGAATATCAGTCCTAATACAAGTTTAAAAAAGATAAAAATCTTGTTTTTTCGATAATTGTTGATCTATAATTGATACCGAACGGGATTCGCCCCATAAAATCCGGCTGAGGGCGAGAATTACGGTCCTCTATCTATCATGCATAACCATTCACCGCGTCTCCCGAGGTTCATAAGCCATATTTGGTCAGGGATACGTCGCTTTGCTGTGTCCGATCTCAGATAGATCGTTCATCTTTTCTGGGTCTCGATACAAGGGGTTTCTGGCCTTGATTTTAATCACGTTGAGCTGTGCTTCCCCTTCTTTCTCTCATGGGGAAATCGGGAAAAACTCTACCCCAGTTTTACACGTAAATATGTTTTAGAACTATAAGGGGTCATTTGATTTGTGGATAAACTAATACAAGGATCGTAACGTAGGAATGAAAATGTTCTTACTTATTTAGTACATTTTTTTGGTGAATGTTTGGTTTAATCTAAAACATGTGTTTAATTTGAAGTTGAATAAATTTTTGTTACACATTTTTTATTCTTTCAAGAAGCAGGAAATCTTTTTTTATTATCAAACTATCTTTATTAAGTTTTTTGTATATATAATGTCTGATTTATGTGAACAAGAGATGATAAATCGCGTGGCGGAAAAATTAACAATTACGACACGTCTGAATCTTGAATGCCTCCCTAGTCCCCACTCACTAGGGGGCGGCACTAGCCAGGGGCTGCATTCCCTTTCACTAGGCTTACGATAATATACAGAGTAGGGTGTACAAATTAAATCGCAAAAATTATATCAAATTGTAAAGTTAAAACAAACTAATTAAAAAACTTGATTAAATTTTGATTTGATTTGGTTTGATATTAAGAAAAAAAAACTCGAACTAAACTCATATATAATTATATATACTTTTAAGACTTTTTAAAGTATTTTTTTAAAAAACTTTTTAAGAAATATTTGCGATTCCCTTATAGAATGTAATATTTAGTTAAATATGAAGTGCTCCATATTTATTAACTTTAAATAATGGGTTGTATGACCACTTTCTTATCAAGTGAAATGTGTCAATCATTTTGTTCTTCTATATTTATATGTCAAGGTCTGTTAAATTCTTATATCTTTTCGAATTTGAAATGGTATTTTGATAATTTAAAAATTAAATAGAACATATCATTACATAAGTTCATATTTATTTTTATGTTTAATTATTTAATTCGATTAATCTTGAAGTTTAAATAAAGATAAAATTATTGTCATACGATTATAAAATAACTATAATGTGTTACTAAAAAATTTCTTCGATATGAATATTTTAATAGATCATATATTCACTTATCAAAAATTTAACAAAAGGAATATTGAAATAATATTCATGTAACAAAAAATCCAAACATCTGACCAAACCAAATCAATCCAAATCGATATAGTTGGTATGGTTTGATATTGATAAAAACCGAACCAACCCCACCTATATACACCCCAATATAGAGCATGAGAATTGTCGTACTAATTTTCACAATTAAGATCCATATAAAAAATTTGAAAAAAGTTACTAAATTTATAAACGTATAACATGTGTCACTATTGATTTACAGAAACGTTGACCACTTTTCATGTTCAAGGAAGGAAATTTTTAAAAATGAATGCTAACACCATAACCTATAGAACAAATTCATAAAATAACTTTGTATTGTTAAGTACTTACCCAGTAAGTTTAAATCCAACTATATTTAATTCATGCACCTTGTTGGGTAAGTTTATTTTTACTAATACAACTAGTGAATTTACCCGTACTTCGTGTCGTCTTGAAAAGCTTCAAGAGATTTATAAAAATATCAGCAGACTAAAAAAATGGATTCATATATTATTTCTCTTTTTAATGAGAAAAAAAACACTTGTAAAATAACTTCAAAATGGTGTACGCTGAGTATATATATACTATATGGATGGAAAAGAATCATAAAGTATTTGAAAAAAATTATAGAAGTTGGGAAATAACTGTACGTGAAATAGCCTATATCTGCTATGTAAGAGCAGTTCCTGGAGTTAAGGATTTGTTTGTGTTTTAGGTTTCTAGCTTTCATTTTTCAGTTGAGAACTACTTGTACACAGTAGAGAGTTAAGGATAAGGTAAAATTTAGATAGCTAATTGTGTTGATTAGCTATGATTTTGTATAGTTTTCAAAGGTGATTAATACAAAAGTTTAGTTACCAAAAAAATAAAAAGAATATATTTGGATAAATTCATAATTCGGTTTATTTATCTGCACACTACTATGTGATGTATAATTTATTATATAATACTAATAAAGCTTGTTTAAGTTTTTAAATCTTTTGGCACAACTTCACAATGCAAGTCTAGCCTTTAGACAATGGTGTGGTAGGCTGTCATTCTTTATTTTTCAAGGAAATCACTGCAATATTTTTTCTCCTCCTTATCTGCTTTTGCTTCTTTTATTTGTTTTTTCTGAAATTAAAAGAGAAAAACAAATCTTTGAGTACTATGAAACAAAATGAAAACAAACTGACTTTTTAAGAAAGAAATATAATTTGCACCTTTTTTTTCACATTCCTAGTTCCTTCAAGCTGAATAATCCGAGGTTTGTTGAATGCACCTCGGACATATATAAAGGAGGGCTTTAAAAAAATGATGTGGCATGTTTCTTTGGCCAAGAATCACATTTTTTTGTTTCAAATTTTTTATATTTTTCCTATTTTTCATATTTATGTGATACAATAGAAATCCAAAATTCACTTCTTAATTACATTCTCTTAATTACGCCTCCATCCGTTACTCTTCTTTCTCTCCCATGTCTTTTCAGTATAAAATCCTAAAAGTCTATATTATTAATTCCGTGATCAATTTATGCAATGACGTACACATAAAACATAGAAGAATGTGGACTTCTTCGATAGCTAATGCACTAAAAACATCCCCAGTGCCTCCGGAATCAAACTTGCCCCTCTTTTTCTCTTTAGATGTGCTTTCAACCGGCAACTTCTTCTTATTATAATTGAATAGTATATTAGTTTGATAATCACTTAATATTAGTTTGGTAATTATTTATTTCATTGTATTGTTATTTAAATTCTTACTTGCACAGTATTGGAGGTTTATTGAACTAAATATTGTCCCACAGCTGGCATCACTAATACATGCTCAGGACGTTCATATGCAGTCTATTTGCTCTTATTAAATAGAGTATTTGAGATAAATTTCTGAGGTTAGTTCTCAAGTGAGTTCTAGTATATTATGCAATGAATAAGCTTGCTTTACTATACAGTATAGACCATAAGAGGGTAGTTTCATATCAATTAAAATGTGCTTTTTCTTTTTCGTTTTATTATCGTTTTATTTGTGATCTTTGGATATATCAACCCCCCTATGTTCCAAAAATGTGATTGCTCTGCATGTTCTTTATATTATTAGTGCATTTTATGCTGAAATATAATATATTATGTGTAACTATTTTATGACATTTTTTTTTTAAAATTTCTAACCATTTATTCTCTTTAATTCATTTATTATTTTTCATATTCTTATTATTTGGTTTCTTTTCGTATTCCAGTTAAATCAGATAATTAACGAGAAGGTAGTTCAATTTTCTCATGTTTCTTCTTTTATATTTTTTGAAAACTTTAAATAGTTGGCAGTCTTTTTTAATTGCCAATTTCACTTTCAATAACTTTTATTTATTTAATAGAAAAAACTATATATGTAGTAAAGAGGTCGGAAAATTAAAATTTATTCAACATGGTCATTATTATAGTTTGTTTTTGTTTATTGTACTCTGATAATTTTATATATTTGTAGCGGCATTAAACTATAAATTTTAATAAGTGCTTGAATGAAAATATATTGTGCAGCTTTTATTAGCATAAAGAAAAGGAAAGAAATGTACAGACCTTCATATCTTTTTACTTTTATAAATAAATTTATTGCGGCCAATTATTGTAAACTTTGCAGTTTTTTATATGCAATTATAGGACTTAATGGTACTTTTTATATCAATACTATTTTTTGAACATTTTAGAAAACTATATTATGAAATATTATTAAGTTTTGTTTCCACTTCAATTTGGTATTCCAAATACACATCTAATAAACTGGTAAAATGTTGGGGACATGCAATAACATTTGGATGTAGATAGTTATTATCGCTTAACTTTTATTCTCAGTCTCTAAGATATCATAAACTTTTTTACTATCTAAGGAAAGTATTTAAATTTCTTTTGTATAAAGTCTCTTCCCAGCAAAATCATTTGGAAAAGAAAAATAAGAAGAAATATCTTAGAGTTTGTAGCTCCAACCTCACTAATGATAAATGAATATACTATCTACATTTTAATTTTTAAGAGGCTCCAATATTTCCAAAGAAGAATAGTTTAGGTATATTGCAACATTTTAACTTTATACAAAAATAATTCGAGTAGAAAACTCCAATTTTAAAGAAGAAATGCAGAACAAGAACTCATTAGAACAATCTGTTAGTAATCTGTATTGCTGTAAAATAAAACAATAAATTTTCTGAAAATACAGAAACAGTGAGAAATCTCACTAGCGCGGGCTTAGCGCGGCCGCACTAGTGGGATTTACATAGGACAGTAAGAAACCTGAGTAGGGCGAGCACTAGCGCGTGCTGAGCGCGGACGCGCTAGTCAAGGCGTCCTCAACTTCTCTTCTGAAAAAAAAAATACAAGAATAAACCGAGCCCACCGAATACACAGTGTATCCTTAAGGAAATTATTCCCCTCAAGTACCCGAAGTTTTGGAATGTATCATCTCAAGATAGAACGATTTAATTCACCAGCATATCGGTACCAAAAACTCCGGTGATCGGCGAACCACTTGATGGTCGTAAAAACACTGGAATATTTTTGTGTAGAAGAATAAGAAGAAGATCAGAAAATTTAGTAAGTAAAGATTCTGGGATTCAAGGCATATTTATAGCCAATTTCGTACTGTTTCTGAAAAGGTTTTACAATCTTTCAGAACAGGCATAGTTGTTGGAATAGGTGTGAAGATTGCGGAAAAATTAAAAAACGGATTTAAAATAACCCGGAAAAGAAAAACAGCCGGATCTTTGTCTAAAAAGATTAATCAATCAATCTTTGACCAAATCCGAATCCGAATCCTGAATCTCGAATCCCGAATCCCGAATCCCGAAGCCGAAGCCGAGCCGAGCCGAGCGAGCGACGGCGACGATGACGCGAGGCTTGCCTTCTTCTCAACTCTTTAAGAGCAATAAGAAGAGCTTCTCTATATATACACGTAGATTTTCTTTCCTTCTTCCAATGAGGGACAAATTGCAATAATTCAAAATTTCACTTCCCTCCATTTTTTCCCCACCATTTTCCATTAACTCTCTTTAAGCTACACCAAGCTTAAAATTAAGCTACACTAAGCTTAAAGACCAACAATCCCCCACATGAATGGGGAATGGGTATAAAATAAAGGAATGCACAGACTTGTGTGTGTTTTACATGCAAGAATTAATTGCATCTGGATAAGTAGGTTTCCCTTTGAACTTTCCGTAGTGAACTTATATTGGATATACTCGGTCAATCGGTAGATTTGGTATCTTTGAACCGTCGAGATTTGTTGGATACCTAGACAACATAAGTCACACAATCAATCCTTAACCATCTATGGTTCTCACGATTATGTTCGTTTCAGCCATGAACACCGCCTGATTTCATGAGTGCTTAGAGAATATGCCTTTACTTTCATTCCCCTTGAAGCGACTTACACTTCACACTCACATATGTGATTTCTAAACGTGTAATCCTAAAGATACACTATCTGGTCATATCCTTCCAGACTTAGCAAATCATTAAAAAACTTTAAGTTTTATTGACTCATCAAAAAGCCTTAATGCTTTACCTTGATTTCTGAACATTGTCTTCATCACGAGAATGGGTTGAGTTATTTGACAATGTTGAACCGTCATTCATGACTTTGTTTGATCTCTTTGAACTTAGCTCTTGGGATCTCCAGTCTGCTAGGTAGAGTTACCGCCATGATGACTTGTCCTAGGCCTTAACCCTATTCCCTTTGATGATCTTTCAACTGTCTTTTTAGATAAGCCTTTTGTAAGTGGATCCGACACGTTATCTCTTGACTTTACATAGTCAATTGTGATAACACCACTAGAGAGTAGCTGTCTAACAGTATTATGTCTCCGTCGTATATGACGAGATTTTTCGTTATACATAACGCTCCCTTCCCTACCTATTGCCGCTTGATTATCACAATGTATACAAATAGGTGCCAAAGGTTTGGGCCAAAATAGAATATTTTCCAAGAAATTCCGGAGCCATTCAACTTCTTCACCGGCCTTATCTAAAGCTATGAATTCAGATTCCAATGTAGAACGGGCAATGCACGTTTGTTTGGATGATTTCCAAGACACTTCTCCATTCCCAATTGTGAAAACATATCCACTCGTGGATTTAACTTCAGATGAACCGGTGATCCAATTTGCATCACTATATCCCTTGATCACGGAGGGATATTTGTTATAATGCAAAGCATAGTTTTGGGTATGTTTTAGATACTCCAAAACTCGTTTCATTTCCATCCAATGTATTTGATTGGGATTAATTGTAAATAGACTTAGTTTGCTAATAGCACATGGTATATCTGGTCGCGTACAATTCATTATATACATCAAACTTCCCAATACTCTTGCATAGTCCAGTTGTGAGTCACTTTCACCTTCATTCTTTTGAAGTGCATAACTCACGTCAATTGGAGTCTTGGCAATTTTGAAATCCAAATACTTGAACTTGTCAAGTACCTTTTCAATGTAGTGAGACTGTGATAATGCTAGACCTTGTGGAGTCTTGTGAATTCTGATTCCTAAGATCACATCAGCAACTCCTAAGTCTTTCATATAGAATTTGCTAGCCAACATGCTCTTTGTAGCATTTATATATGACATGCTTTTGCTCATTATCAACATGTCATCAACATATAAACAAACAATGACTTCATGAATTGGAGAGTTTTTAATGTAAACACATTTGTCGCACTTGTTGATTTTAAACCCACTTGCCAACATTGTTTGATTAAGTTTGGCATGCTATTGTTTGGGTGCTTGTTTAAGTCCATAAAGCGACTTAACAAGTTTGCACACTTTCTTTTCTTTACCAGGAACCACAAAACCCTCAGGTTGTTCCATGTAAATCTCTTCCTCCAATTCTCCATTTAAGAAAGCTGTTTTAACATCCATTTGATGGATTTCAAGACCATACACGACCGCTAATGCCATTAACATCCTAATAGATGTTATTCTCGTTACTGGTGAGTAAGTGTCAAAGTAATCAAGACCTTCCTTTTGTGTATAACCTTTGACAACAAGTCTTGCCTTATATTTGTCAATAGTGCCATCAGCTTTCATTTTTCATTTAAAGATCTATTTCGAATCTAAAGGCTTATTTCCAGGAGGAAGATCAACCAATTCCCATGTATGGTTTTCCAAAATTTATTGAATCTCACTATTGACTGCCTCTTTCCAAAACGCCGAATCAGAAGACGACATAACTGCTTTGAAATTTTGAGGTTCATTTTCAAGCAAGAATGTCACAAAATCTGGTCCAAAGGAAGTAAATGTTCTTTGACGTTTGCTACGCCTTGGATCTTCTACACTTGGAGTATTTTCCTTTGGTTCTTCCCGAGGTCGTTTAGGTCTTTCACTTAAAGACTCACATTCAATTTTATACGGATAAACACTTTCAAAGAATTTAGCATTATCTGATTCCATTACCGTATTAACATGAATCTCGGGATTATCGAATTTATGGACCAAAAACCGACATGATTTACTGTTTGTAGAATATCCAATGAAAACACAATCTACTATTTTTGGTCCGATTTTAACCCTTTTAGGTAAAGGAACTTGTACCTTTGCTAGACACCCCCACACTTTGAAATATTTCAAGTTAGGTTTTCTTCCTTTCCATTTTTCATATGGAATATATTGCGTTTTGCTGTGGGGGTACTCTGTTGAGTATTCGATTAGCTGTAAGGATATCTTCCCCCCACAAAATCTGCGGTAATCCGAAATATATTAATAAATAAGTCATCATTTACTTTAATGTCCGATTTTTCTTTCCGCAATTCCGTTGAATTGAGAGGTGTAAGGTGCAATAGTTTGATAGATAATTCCATATTCCGAACATATTTCTGCAAACGGATATTCATATTCTCCACCTCTATCACTTCTAATCATTTTGATCTTTTTATTCAATTGATTCTCCACTTCATTCTTGTATTTCTTAAATGCTTAAATTTCTTCATCCTTACTATTAAGCAAGTAAACATAAAAATATCGAGTGCAATCGTAAATAAAAGTAATAAAATACTTTTTCCCACCTCGAGATGGTGTCGACTTCATATCGCAAATGTCAGTATGAATTAAGTCTAAAGGATTTGAATTCCTTTCAACAGACTTATAAGGATGTTTTACAAACTTAGATTCAACACATATTTGACATTTCGATTTATTACACTCGAATTTAGGCAATACTTCTAAATTAATTAACTTCCGCAAGGTTTTATAATTGACATGTCCTAAACGAATATGCCATAAATCATTTGACTCCAACAAATAAGAAGAAGTTGAAATTTTATTCATACTATCAACAACTATTACATTGAGTTTGAAAAGGCCCTCCGTGAGGTAGCCTTTTCCAACATACTTTTCATTTTTACTCACAACAACTTTATCAGAAACAAATACACATTTGAATCCATTCTTCACAAGTAAAGAAGTAGAAACTAAATTCTTCCTAATAGTAGGAGCATGAAGAACGTTGTTGAGCGTTTACATCTTGACGGAAGTTATCTTTAAGAATATCTTCCCATAACCTTCAATCTTGGATGTTGAATTATTTCCCATGGAAATCTCTTCTTCGGGACCAGCAGTAGAGTAAGTCGCAAATGCTTCTTTGACAGCACAAATATGTCGAGTGGCTTCAGAGTCAATCCACCACCCCTTCGGATTTCCAACTAAGTTGCATTCCGAAAGCGTTGCACAAAGATTATCAATGTCGTCATTCTTCTCCACTATGTTGGCCTGTCCCTTCTTCTTATCTTTTTTCGGGAGGTGACAATCAGGGGCTTTGTGACCAACTCTTCCACAGTTGTGGCAGTTGCCCTTGAATTTCTTT
>ML427729.1:726-64755 GCA_005239525.1 Nicotiana knightiana
GTAATTAAACAATTTAAGCCAAGTTTAATCATTAAGCGACCGTGCTAGAACCACGGAATTCGGGAGTGCCTAACACCTTCTCCCGGGTTAACAGAATTCCTTACCCGGATTTCTGGTTCGCAGACAATTTAAACAGAGTCAAAATTCCTCAATTTGGGATTTAAACCGGTGACTTGGGACACCAAATAAACTATTCCAAGTGGCGACTCTAATAAAAAAGAAAATATTCCCATTTCGAATAATGTCACTTTAAGTGGAAAAACTCCCGTATCCCCTTCGGGGCGTATGAAAAGGAGGTGTGACAAACGGCGATCCGCAGAAGTTACTGGATAGATGGACCCGATTGCACCCTCCTATCTTAGAAGGTCAGAAGAGCGAGGATGCCCAGGACTTCATTGATAGGTGTAGGGACAAACTACACAACATGAGGATATTGGAGTCCCATGGAGTAGACTTCACTACTTTTCAGCTTGAGGGCATGGCCCGCAGATGGTGGCAGTCCTATATCCTTGGTAGGCCGGTAGGTTCCCCTTCCATCACTTGGAAGCAGTTCACTCAGTTGTTCCTGGACAGGTATTTTCCACCCTCTGAGAGGGAAGAGCTGCGGTATCAGTTTGAGCAGCTGGAGCATGGACAGATGTCGGTGACAGACTACGAGGCCAGGTTTTTCAAGTTGTCTCGTCATGCCCTTATGATACTCCCTACTGATGCTGAGAGAGTGCGGATATTTTTAGCTGGGCTGCGCTAAGGTGTTAGGGCCAACATGGCCCGAGAGGTGGAGATGGGGACTCCCTATCAGCTTGTGGTCGAGATAGCTCTCCAGATTGAGGGTTATCGATCGAGGGGCAGAGAGCAGAGTCAGCAGGATAAGAGAGCTAGATTTTCTGGAGATTTCAGAGGTGCCCTAGCTAGGGGTAGAGGTAAGTTCGGTAGAGGCTAGCCTAGCAGGCCTCCATATTCAGCTCCTCCACCACCTCCCCGTGGTTCTCTAGTGAGACACTATTTCAGCCCCATGCAGGAGAGTTCCTACCATCCACCAGCCATTCAGAGTTCCTCAGGCGGGTATTCCGGTCATCAGAGGTCTTCTATTCCTTACTTCAGTGCCATGCCGGAGGGTTCTCACTGTCGCCTAGCTATCTAGGGTTGTTCTTCAGGGCAGCATGCCATGCCACCGGCGAGATGTTATGAGTTTGGGGATCCAGGCCATATGAGGAGGACTTGTCCCAGGCTTTGAGGCAAGGCCGTTCAGCAAAGTTATCAGCCTATATTCTCAGCACCGCGGTTCGTCCACCTAGAGGTGAAGGGCAGGCTGGTAGAGGTCGTCCCAGAGGTGGAGGCCAGGCTTGGGGAGCTCTGCTGGCCCCTATTCATTCCAGCGGAGGTCAGTCATCCGGTGCTCCAGCTAGATTCTATGCCATTCCGGCCCGATCAGATGCAGTGGCCTCAGATCACAAGTACTATTTCAGTATGTGGTGGAGAGGCATCAGTGTTATTTGATCCATGATCCACTTATTCATATGAGTCAGCCTTATTTGCTTGTTTACTGGATGTTCCTCGCGAGTCCTTGGGTACTCCAATTTATGTGTCCACTCCCGTGGGCGATTCTGTGGTAGTAGATCAGATTTATCAGTCCTGTGTGATTTCATTTTGTGGGTTCGAGACCAGAGCGGATCTCCTATTTCTCAACATGGTTGAATTCGAGATTATTCTAGGCATGGATTGGCTATCCCCCTATCATGCCGTGCTACATTGCCATGCCAAGACAGTTACTTTAGCCATGCCCGAGTTGCCTAGGCTAGAGTGGAGGGGTTCCTCTGTTAGTGCAGCCAGTCGAGTTATTTCTTTCCTGAAGGCTCGACATATGGTCGAGAAGGGTTGTCTGGCGTATCTTGCTTATGTGCGGGACACCACCGCCGAGTCTCCGACGGTTGATTCAGTGCCAGTAGTTCGAGAGTTTGCTGACGTATTTCCTTCAAACCCTCCAGGCATGCCTCCGGATCGTGATATTGATTTCTGCATTGATTTAGCTCCAGGCACCCAGCCTATATCTATTCCTCCGTACCATATGGCTCCAAAAGAGTTGAAGGAGCAACTTGAGGATTTGTTGGCTAAGGGGTTCATCAGACTGAGTGTATCGTCGATGGGTCCATACGGATGTGTATTGATTACCGCCAGTTGAACAAGGTCACCATTAAGAACAAGTATCCTTTGTCGCGCATCGATGATTTGTTTGACCAGTGGCAGGGTGCTCGGGTGTTTTCTAAGATTGATTTGAGATCGGGATATCATCAGTTGAGGATTTGGGCCTCAGATGTTCCGAAGACTGCTTTTCGTACGAGCTATGACCATTATGAGTTCCTGGTGATGTCCTTTGGCTTGACTAATGCCCCAACAACATTTATGGACTTGATGAACAGGGTGTTCAGGACGTACATTGATTCTTTTGTCATTGTCTTCATTGATGACATTCTGATTTACTCACGTAGCCTGGGAGAGCACGAGCTGCATTTGAGAGTGGTGCTCCAGACTTTGCGAGAACAGAAACTATATGCTATGTTCTCCAAGTGTGAGTTTTGGTTGGATTCCGTGACATTCTTGGGACATGTGGTATCTGGAGAGGGTATCAAGGTTGATCCTAAGAAGATTGAGGCAGTTCAGAGTTGGCCATGTCCTACTTCAGCTACAGAGATCAAGAGTTTCTTGGGTCTAGCAGGCTACTACCAGCGATTTGTGGAGGGCTTTTCGTCCATTGCAGCCCCACTGACTAGATTGACTCAGAAGAATGCCCCGTTTCGATGGTCCGGCGAGTGTGAGGCGAGCTTTCAGAAGCTCAAGACAGCATTGACCTCAGCACCAGTTCTGGTATTGCCTTCCGGTTCTGGGATGTATACAGTGTATTGCGACGCTTCACGCGTTGGCTTGGGGTGTGTGTTGATGCAGGATGGGAGACACCACTGTCAGGCAAGCCAAATCCTTAATTAGTTGAAATGCATTCATATTTTAACATTTTCGAAACTGTTACCTTTCCTTGCATTTCATAATCAAATAAATAAATATTCGTAAATTTAAAATACGACAACAAATAAAATTCTGTTATTTAAAAACAGTGATCTAAAGATTTCACTTAAACAATTATCCCAATACATATCCCAGAACCCGGTGTCACAAGTACATGAGCAACTTCTAAGGATTTTACAAATACTACAAAGCTTGTCTGAAATACAATTTGGTCAAGGGATTTAAAATAAAATAATACGGTAAGAGGGAGACTTTGTCAGCTGCGGAACGCCTCCGGATGATGCAGCCCGTCCAAGTCTCCAAATCAACCACTGTGCTATGTAGGTACCCGTGCAACAAAATGCACAACAAGTGTAGTATGAGTACAAAAACAACGTGTACTCAGTAAGTCGCTCGCCTAATCTCAGAGAGGTAGTGACGAGAGGTCAATTTAGACACTTACTAAAGGTCCATTTAAATATTCAAAAGTGACACTAAGCATGATTTTATCATAGGCAGTTTATGAAACAGGATTTACACATCCTTCACTTTCGTTCACATTTAACACTTTATATCTTCGTCATATTAACAATCAGTCAACATGGTTATTTAATCAATTAATAATAATTCAACGGAAGGAACAACTTCTTCCAAAAAGTCTTTTTGATAACTTTAAAATCCCTGTCATTTCAATTGACAACTTAATAATCCAGGCCAGAAATCAGGCAAATATCATAGCAACTACGTAGCAATATCATGCACAAGCAATGCCAAGGGTCGAACGACGGGGACCAACAATAATAAAATGTGCACTGCCGAGGGGTCGACCGGCTCGAACCATAGATGCATTTATTTTCCCCGCTCGCGAATCGATCATGCGATGCAGTCAACATAAAAATAATAAGGCTAGCCTGGTCGCGAATCATACATGCGACTCAGGTGCTAATATGTACACACATTCACATAATACATCCTCATTTTTATCAAGAAGCAGGTTTTCTCAGGAAAGTGGTAAAAATCCTTTTTAAAAGAAACATGAAATATAAGTTTTGAATCTTTATTTTGAAACTCATTTGTCCAGTTTAGTAATACTCCATGATACAACCCAGTCCATGTACACATATATTCACATCGGAAACTAATTCTATTCTTAGAAGGTTAACAATATGAACTCTAGTTTCCTTTTAAACATTCAATCACGTTTTCGGTCATATAGCAGTTTAATGTTACAGGCAGGGATACAATTACACGCATAAAGCAATGAAAGTTCATCCTAATACTCACAACAAATTCAAATTACATACTTTCCCAACCCCGCTCGGAGAAATGACCAAAATGCTCTCGGGCCCACTTGCCCGGAATCCGAAATTTCTCGAAGATACATTCTACCCATAGCTTTACTAACTCAAATATATAATTTACTCAAATATTCATGCCCAATTCGTGGCTAAAATCCAAATTTACATTTTCTAGGTTTTTCTTAAAAAACCCCAATTTCCTACCAATATCCATGCCTAATCCATGCATATAATCTTGTATTTAACTTACAAACAGGAGGAATTTACTTACCTTGACAATGCATGAAGGAATCCTCTCTTGAAGCCTCCCCAAAATCGCCTAAGCCATGAGAAAATGAAGAAAATGAACCAAATTTCTTGTTTTAAAACATTCTGCCCAGGTCGATTTCTGCACCTGCGGTCCTTCCTCCGCACCTGCGATCCCGCAGGTGCGACCAAATCTCCCACACCTGCGGTTTTCCTCAACTTCAGCCCAAATCGCACCTGCGCCCCACTGTCCGCATCTGCGGCTTCACAGGTGCGGAATATCCATCACACCTGCGGTCCCCATCCAAGCCAAGCCCACACTCGCACCTGCGGCGCCCACGCCGCACCTGCGGTCAAAGCCTCGCAGGTGCGGTTGCACCAGATGACAACAACTTCAGTCCTCTTTCCAACATCAACTTTTGATCCGTTAACCACCCGGAATCCACCCGAGGTCCCAGAGACCCCGTCCAATCACACCAACCTGACCCACAACATGACACGGACTTGCTCGAGCCCTCAAATCATATCAAACAACGCCGAAATCACGAATCGCACTCAAATCCAATTCTTTAAGAACTTAGAATTTCAAACTTCTTCATCCGATGCCGAAACCTATCAAATCACGTCCGATTGACCTCAAATTTTGCGCACAAGTCATATTCAACATTACGGACCTGCTCCAACTTCCAAAATCGCATTTCGACCTCGATATCAAAACCTCTACTTCCGACCGGATTTTCCCAAAAGCCTTCAAATTTCTATCTTTAGCCAAATGACTCCAAATGACCTACGGACATCAAAATTCACTTCCGATCGCGCTCCTAATTCCAGAATCACCATACGGAGATATTCCCAGACTCGGAATCCCAAACGGACATCAACCTCACTGATATGCACTTCAAGCCCAAATTCATGAAATCCTTCTAAAATACTAAATTCCACAATATACGCCGAAACGCTCCTGGGTTATCGAAACCCCGAGCTGGACATATACCCAAGTCCGAAATTTTCATTCGAACCTGCTGGAACCTTCAAATCCTACTTCGGATGTCGTTTACTCAAAATTCCAATCTTAGTTGATTTCTTCAACTTAAGGCTTCTGAAACGAGAATTTTCTTTCCAAATCAATTCTAAACTTCCTGTAATTCAATTCCGACCACGACCACGGGTCATAATACCTGAAACGGAGCTGCTCACGACTTCAACCCACTGAATGACGCACTAGAACTCAAAACGACCGGTCGGGTCGTTACATTCTCCCCCACTTAAACCGACGTTCGTCCTCGAACGTGCTAAGAACTGCTCTGGAGTTACCTGAAATCACTATTTAGCATCTCGAGCACCTGCCCGTGCTACCACAACCCAGTCGAGCACAATAGCTTGATCAAATCTGGAGATTTCTTCTTTATCCATATAATAAGCTCAGAATTCATTCAAACACCTGAAATTTCTCTAGCCAGGCCTAGTTTCAATATATATAAGCACTGCATCAACTAGCACACGATATACCAGATCATAACTGCATACCCTTGCTGAATCGGCACCATGCACTGCATAACTCATCGTCTGACCACAACGACGCTCCCTGAACCTTATTAGCCAAGGTCCACGAATCTGATGCTCCTGATGCACCTTATAATAATTATACAGACATCCTGCCATAATGCTGGCGATAGAACCACAACGGAGGGAATGCGCAGAAATTCACACTCAACTACAGAGTTAACAAATCCTTGAATACCTCATCTTGACTAGAATCGTCACTTTCATTATGAACCTGAATGATGGTATTTGTTCTTTAATATACACTTCACATAACCTTATCATACTGATCCCTGGTCCGATAATCTCGTCTCACCCAGTATGAACTGCTCAGACAACAAATCACCCCAAACATGACCAACAACCTCACATGATACCACATCGCACCAATAGACCATAACTCGAACATGATATTAAGAAACGACTCAGGAAGGAACTACTCAGCTCACACAACTAATATGAATTCTTATAGAAAATAGGAAATAAATCACAAGAAAATAAATACATATTAACCCTTCTCATCATCACATTGTTGCGGCGTGCAACCCGATCCGAATAACATACCCGACGACGTGCCACCCGATCCACACATAAAATTTACACAAGAAGATATATATATACGGAGCTGATTTGCTCACAATTACGAATTACTGAATATCGATCACAAGCACACTAAGTGCATAATACCATCCTGGGGAGACTGATAAAGCCATAGGCTACATAACTCATGCACAACTGAGGTGCGATATATATACACACTCTAGGTGTCAAGAGCTATCCTGCTCACATAACATCCCCGCTACGCGAGACCTCAACACATAAGAAATTATCAAATCCGTTTCACAACTCGTACGACACAATCACAATAACACATAAATTAAGACGGAACAACACCCGCTGTTCTAATACCTTTCCATGAAAAATGCTCTACTGAGAGGAACATGCCTAACTCACACGGAGCCCATAATCATATTTAAATCCATCTACAAACATCAAGCCACCTCGCTCGCACCAAACTTAGCTATTAGCTTTTACCTGGGTCCACATTAACCCACTTTTTCTCATAATACACGAGAACAACCATCATCACCGGGACTAACACCCCATAATCTATAATCAACTGAACCGAATGCCCTCTAGGCGAAAATTCTCAATTAAGCAATATTGCACTTCTTTATACTCAGTCTAAATCTGAAATCCATCAAGTGACTACATGTCACACTTTATACAATCTTCTCGTGGTCATGCTTCCACGACCTTCACACAAGGCAACAAGTCTGCACATCCATAACACCGACCACACTAAGGCCGCAAAACACATCAAGAACCCATGACCAGGGTACAAAGCCTCTTTCACCGAATATCAATCTCAAGTGACACTGAAGATAACACCAGCTTACACTGAACTTTCAAATCACTTTGCCTTGCTCTTCCCAGCTCATGACATCCTTATAAATATCGGACCTAAATCTCGATTCTTACTCCCAGTTACATACTGCTTCCCGCACTTAACATACCAACATGAGGTAGCGCAAGAATTCCATCATAACTTTCGAACCACCAATAGGGTGAACACTTCATCATATAGAAACCTTTTACTTGACTCAATTCAAGAGTACCATCTCAACACACGAGTGAATTCCCATTATCACCCATATCATGCAAATCCTTAAGTAGTAGTCTATACCACCATAATATTTCCGGGGTCCGCCTATACCTGACAGGCCATAACACTCAAATGCTCCCACATGAAATCCATTACGACGGCCGACAAGCCCCGCACACACCGGCACAAACCATATGCAAAACTTAATCACATCAAAGGAACCGATCACTCCCGCAAATGTGCCATTTCAACCATGGCTAATCAATCTTTCTTCTTTTGACCATCATCAATTGCCTCAGGAATAATAACAACTTCCTTCAACCCATAGCAAACTCAAGCCTCACTCATCCCGAGTGACCATGATGCACGAGACTATGCTGCCCAAATCCTACAACCCGTCTCATACCCTTCTGATAATCTTTTCTTCAACCCGGAGTCTATTTCTCTCACTCCTTCAATATTCTCCTGCATGCTGAAACATACCATAGAACATTCCAACCGTCCTCATTTTTCTCAGAGATTACTCTGCAAAAGCTCGATTCTCGATCATACTCCTGAAATCCTTAATAGCCGCATTCTTAACTTTTGGACTCACTAGGACCGCTATTGAGAGTCACCCACTCTGACTGGCCCCGAATACAATCAACACCAAGGCTCTCCTAGCACAGGAACATCTTTTTCAATGAAACACGTGACTGAGTCACTATCCTTACAACTCGCCCAGGCCTTAAGCATAAATTCTGAATCTTCCAAAGCCTAACCCTGACCCGACAGGGCTAACTTTTGCACATATTCATCAAATCCCACGCACAATTACCATTTTACTCCTTTTTCCTTAGCTGAAATAACTTGCCAATACGCCGACCATCCTCAACCTCATGCGAAGACAATCCTACAACCCAACTGCAGATGGTGGGACTCCCCCACTTAACCCGAAGCTACTCTTTGCACCACTCTAGACCCTGCTGAGATCCTTCCTCCTTTGATAACACGATCTTGCTCAGCCAATCCATCCAAATTCTTCCAATTTCTCTTGCTAGCACTCCTTAAATACTCAAATTCTCTAGCATCATTCACACATTCTATCTCCTACCGACTAGCCACTAGGACCCCTCACAGAACCTGCCAACCCCGCCATTGCTAACCTATCCCCAGAAGACAACCCACCTGTGGAGATCACCCGTTGACACCTCCTAGCGACGCTGAAATGCACGCTCTCTGCGACTTTAATACCCCATCCTACACCCTGCTTCATTTACCAAATTACTAGCCCGTCCGCTCCTCATGGACATCCATTAAATGTGCGACAAATATATTCAAATTCCAAGTTGTGCTGCCGCTCCCCCACTTTGCGACTGCTCGACTTCCGCTTCTTACACCTGGCTCCTAGAAATGGAACCACCGCTTAGCCTCATTCCAGGATTATTCTTTGTAGCTCTCAAACCAGCAGATCACCACGACTTCAAGCTCTCCGAATATTATCTTTCTCTGGCTGCCTTCATTATCAACACTTATCTGGTACTGAACCACCGCACCTCGTGACCTCTGCCAACCGTTTTCTTCAATACTTTTTCTCAACACTCTGACCCCATGCGACCCAAGAAACCATAGCACCGACAAACTTGACACATTCCATTCAATCAATGACAGCGACTACACGTCACAGGTGCATATCCCATCT
Organism: Nicotiana knightiana; assembly: GCA_005239525.1. Taxonomy (NCBI): domain Eukaryota; kingdom Viridiplantae; phylum Streptophyta; class Magnoliopsida; order Solanales; family Solanaceae; genus Nicotiana; species Nicotiana knightiana. The sequence continues at coordinate 10,097 of ML427729.1, forward strand.
CGCTTGAAGACACCAAGTCTTATTATCTTATCAACCCCAACCAGACCAATCATAACCCAAAATGCCATTCCTCTACCGGCACAAAAGCACTGAAATCTCGAAATCATTCTCTAAGGAGACCTCCCTGGAAACCATTCATCTCTCCTAACATACGGACAAACGTTCTATCATCATATCGACACCGTGCGACGATCACTTGTAAACATCATCACTACCTGAGCACAACCTTAGGGCCATAACAATAACCACGACCATTTACACATGGAAGAATCTCGAATTACATTCGGCGCACCATTTTCATTCCTCAAATACCTGAATCATAGCAAGCGCTTCGCGACGCGTAAGATTGAGTAGGAATGAACATAGATATAAGCCTCAAAGGAATCAACTCGCACGATGAAGAATCAAGAAGGGAAGTACTCCTAACAGCCTTGTAGCCTCTCGAAGATAAGTACAGACGTCTCCGTACCGATCCGCAAGACTCTACTAGACTTGCTCATGACTCGTGAAACCTACAGGAACCTAGCGCTCTGATACCATGTTGTCACGACCCAAAATCCATAGGCCGTGATGGCGCCAGACACCACTGTCAGGCAAGCCAAATGCTTAATTAGTTGAAATGCATTCATGTTTTAACATTTTCGAAACCGTTACCTTTCCTTGCATTTCATAATCAAATAAATAAATTTTCGTAAATTTAAAATACGACCGCAAATAAAATTCTGTAATTTAAAAACAGTGATCTAAAGATTTCACTTAAACAATTATCCCAATACATATCCCAGAACCCGGTGTCACAAGTACATGAGCAACTTCTAAGAATTTTACAAATACTACAAAACTTGTCTGAAATACAATTTGGTCAAGGGATTTAAAATAAAATAATACGGTAGGAGGGAGACTCTGTCAGCTGCGGAACGCCTCAGGATGATGCAGCTCGTCCAAGTCTCCAAATCAACCACTGTGCTATGTAGGTACCCGTGCAACAAAATGCACATCAAGTGTAGTATGAGTACAAAAATAACGTGTACTCAGTGAGTCGCCCACCTAACCTCAGAGAGGTAGTGACGAGAGGTCAATTTAGACACTTACTAAAGGTCCATTTAAATATTCAAAAGTGACACTAAGCATGGTTTTATCATAGGCAGTTTATGAAACAGGATTTAAACATCCTTCACTTTCGTTCACATTTAACACTTTATATCTTCGTCATATTAACAATCAATCAACATGGTGATTTAATCAATTAATAATAATTCAACGGAAGGAACAACTTCTTCCAAAAAGTCTTTTTGATAACTTTAAAATCCCTATCATTTCAATTGACAACTTAATATTTAAGGCCAAAAATCAGGCAAATATCATAACAACTACGCAGCAATATCATGCGCAAGCAATGCCGAGGGTCGAACGGCGCGGACCAACAATAATAAAATGTGCATTGCCGAGGAGTCGACCGGCTCGAACCATAGATGCATCTATTTTCCCGCTCGCGAATCGATCATGCGACGCAGTCAACATAAAAATAATAAGACTAGCCTGGTTGCGAATCATACCTGCGACTCAGGTGCTCATATGTACACACATTCACATAATACATCCTCATTTTTATCAAGAAGCAGGTTTTCTCAGGAAAGTGGTAAAAATCCTTTTTAAAAGAAACATGATATATAGGTTTTGAAATCTTTGTTTTGAAACTCATTTGTCCAGTTTAGTAATACTCCATGATACAACCCAGTCCAGGTACACATATATTCACAGCGGAAACAAATTCTCTTCTTAGAAGGTTAACAATATGAACTCTAGTTTTCTTTTAAACATTCAATTACGTTTTCGGTCACATAGCAGTTTAATGTTACATGCAGGGTTATAGTTACACAGATAAAGCATGCTAATGGGTCCTAGGCTACCCGGACATGGCATAATAGCAGCTACGGACGGACTCCCGTCACATCGTGCGTATGTTGCCCTCGAAGATAATAGCATATATTGAATTAATTCACCTAGGGGGACGATTCCCCCTCACAAAGTTAGAAAGGAGACTTACCTCACTCCGAAATTCCAATACCGGCTTCCAAGCCCTTCCGATGACTCCAACGGACGCACAACGCTCCGAAACTACCACATAATAGTAAAAAGCAATGAAATTTCATCCTAATACTCACAACAAATTCAAATTACATACTTTCCCAACACCGCTCGAATAAATGACCAAAATGCCCTCGGGCTCACGTGCCCGGAATCCGAAATTTCCCGAAGATACATTCTACCCATAGCCTTACTAACTCAAATATATAACTTACTCAAATATTCATGCCTAATTCGTGGCTAAAATCCAAATTTACATTTTCTACGTTTTTCTTCAAAAACCCCAATTTCCTACCAATTTCCACGCCTAATCCATGAATATAATCTTGTATTTAACTTACAAACGGAAGGAATTTACTTACCTTGACAATGCATGAAGCAATCCTCTCTTGAAGCCTCCCCTAAATTGCCTAAGCCATGAGAAAAATGAAGACAATGAACCAAATTTCTTGTTTTAAAACATTCTGCCCAGGTCGATTTCCGCACCTGCGGTCCTTCCTACGCACCTGCGATCCTGCAGGTGCGACCAAATCTTCCGCACCTGAAGTTTTCCTCAACTTCAGCCCAAATCACACCTGCGCCCCACTGTCCGCACCTGCAGCTTCGCAGGTGCGGAATATCCATCGCATCTGCAGTCCCCAGCCAAGCCAAGCCCAAACTCGCACCTGCGGCACCCACGCTGCACCTGCGGCTCCGCACCTGCGGTCAAAGCCTCGCAGGTGCGGTTGCACCAGATTTCAGCAGCTTCAGCCCTTTTTCCAACTTCAACTTTGATCCGTTAACCACCAGAAATCCACCTGAGGCCCCCGGGACCCCGTCCAATCACACCAACCTGACCCAAAACATGACACGGACTTGCTCGAGCCCTCAAATCACATCAAACAACGCCGAAATCATGAATCACGCTCACATCCAATTCTTTAAGAACTTAGAATTTCAAACTTCTTCATCCGATGTCGAAACCTATCAAATCACCTCCGATTGACCTCAAATTTTGCGCACAAGTCATATTCAACTTTACGGACATGCTCCAACTTCCAAAATCGCATTCCGACCTCGATATCAAAACCTCCACTTCCGACCGGATTTTCCAAAAACCTTCAAATTTCTATCTTTAGCCAAATGACTCCAAAATGACCTACAGACATCCAAATTCACTTCCGATCGTGCTCCTAATTCTAGAATCACCATACAGAGCTATTCCCAGACTCAGAATCCCAAACGGACATCAACCTCACCGATATGCACTTCAAGCCCAAATTCATGAAATCCTTCTAAAATTCTAACTTCCACAATATATGCCAAAATTCTCCCAGGTTATCCAAACACCGAGCCGGACATACACCCAAGTCCGAAATCTTCATATGAACCTGCTGGAACCTTCAAATCCTGCTTCGGAGGTCGTTTACTCAAAATTCCAATCTTAGTTGATTTCTTCAACTTAAGGCTTCTGAAACGAGAATTTTCTTTCCAAATCAATTCTAAACTTTCTGGAATTCAATTCCGACCACGCCCACGGGTCATAATACTCGAAACGGATCTGCTCACAACTTCAACCCACTGAACGACGCGCTAGAACTCAAAACGACCGATTGGGTCGTTACACATTCAGTCCTTGGCTAATCGCCTGGTGAGATTAGACCTTTTAAAGCCTCGCCGAGTTCTAACACATGTAGTTGACCAGTCTTCATTATTGGGAGAGATTAAGGCTCGACAGTTTGATGATTCCGTGCTTGGCAGAGCTACGGGAGACAGTGGTTCAGGGTGGTGCCAAGGAGGTTACTGTTGGCGAGGATGGTTTTCTGAGATTTCAGGGCCATTTATGTTTTCCTAATGTCGATGGCCTAAGAGAGAGGATTCTAGAGGAGGCACACAGTTCACTGTACTCTGTTCATCCTGGTGCTACGAAGATGTATCGTGATTTGAAGCAGCATTTCTGGTGGAGGCGGATGAAGAAAGACATTGTGGAGTATGTGGCTAGGTGTCTTAATTGCCAGCAGGTATAGTATGAGCACCAGAGGCCAGGAAGCCTACTTCAGCAGATGCCCATTCTCGAGTGGAAGTGGGAGCGCATCACTATGTACTTCGTGGTTGGTTACCTTAGACATTGCGGAAGCTTGACGCGGTCTGGGTCATTGTGGATAGGTTGACCAAATCGGTGCATTTCAGTCCAGTGGCTACTACATATACTTCTGATAGGTTGGCCTAGATCTACATTCGGGAGATAGTCCGGTTGCACGGTGTGTCGATGCCCATTATATCAGATCGAGGTCCTCAGTTCACCTCGCACTTCTGGAGAGCATTGCATAGTGAGATGGGTACCCAGATAGATCCCAGCACAACATTTCACCCTCAGACTGATGGTCAGTCGGAGCGTACAGTTCATATATTGGAGGACATGCTCAGGGTATGTGTGATTGACTTCGGAGGTCAGTGGGACCAGTTCTTGCCTTTGACCGAGTTTGCTTACAATAATAGTTGTCAGTCCAGCATTGAGATGGAACCATTTGAGTCTTTGTATGGTCGGCGATGTTGTTCTCCAATCGGGTGGTTTGAGCCTGGTGAGGCTAAGTTATATGGCACCGACCTAGTGAAGGATGCTTTGGAGAAAGTGAAGTTGATTCAGGAGAGGCTTCGCACAGTACAGTCCAGACAGAAGAGTTACGCAGATCAGAAGGCGCGTGATATATCATTTATGGAGGGAGATAAGGTTCTGTTGAAGGTCTCGCCGATGAAGGATATTATGAGGTTCGGAAAGAAGGGCAAGCTGAGCCCGAGGTTTATAGGTCCCTTCGAGATGTTGAGGCGAGTTGGAGAGGTTGCTTATGAGATAACTTTACCTCCTAGTTTGTCAGGATTTCATTCGGTCTTTCATGTATCCATGCTCCGGAGGTACCACACCGACTTCTCTCACGTGGTTGATTTCAACACTATTCAGTTGGATGATAGGTTGGGCTACGAGGAGGAGCCAGTTGCCATTATTGACAGGCAGGATAGCCAGTTGAGGTCCAAGAGAGTTTCTACTGTGAAGGTCTAGTGGAGGGGCCAACCAGCCGAGGAGGTGACTTGGGAGTCCGAGTAGGACATGCGGAGCAGATATCCGCACTTATTCAGCACTTCAGGTATGATTCTAGTCCCGTTTGAGGACAAACGTTTGTTTAAGAGGTGGAGAACGTAACGAACCAACCGATCATTTTGTGTTATGGGACCCCGATCCCCTTAATGAAACTTCCCATAGCGGCTTATTGTGATTTCTGACTTGCGGGGACGGGTGGTTCGGGATTCGGAAGCGTTTAGAGTGATATAGGAACACTTGGTTCCTTAAGGTTGGTCTTTACGGTCAAGTTTGACTTCGGTCAACATTTTGAGTAAACAACCTCGGAATCGAGTTTCGATGATTCTGGTAGCTTCGTATGATGATTTCGGACTTGGGCGTATGTTCGGAATGGGTTTTGGATGACACGGGAGCGTTTCAACGCCCAATAGCGAAATAAGAGTTCCCTTAGGTTCATATTGTGGTTTGGGACGTGTTTTTGTGTTATCGAGGTCCAAACAGAATTTCGAGACCGGGAATAGTTTCGTTATATCATTATGACTTTCTTGGAAAATTTGGTGTCATTCCGAGTAGTATAGGTCGATTCGGCGCATTGTTAGCAAATTCAAGAAACATAAAGTTTCTAAGTTTGATTCTAGGGGTTTTGAGGTGTGATTTTGAGTTTTAGCGTTGTTTTGGGTGTACCGAAGCTCGAGCGAGTCCGTATTATGATTTGGGACTTGTTAGTATATTTGGATGGGGGCTCGGGTTGGCCCAGATGCCTCTCGAGCACCAAACGAGGCCAAAAACCAGCTGAAGCAGTTGCTGGTGCACCTGATCTGGTGTGATCCTAGGTGCGGTTGCCCAGTCGTAGGTGCGAGATCGCTCCTGCGGTCCTTGCCTCGCAGGTGCGAATATTATCCGCAGTAGCAGAGCCGCAGGTGCGAGATCCTCTCCGCATGTGCGAGCCCATGCCCCTTGCCCCAGTTCCGCAGGTGCGAGTCTTTTCTCGCAGGCGCGAGACCGCAGGTGCAGACCTCGAGCCGCAGGTGCAGATACTTTGTAGGCAGTGAGGTCTTTTAAAATACGGGAAAGAACCATTTTACTCCATGTACTTCCTCCATAGTCGACCTTGAGAGCTTGGAAAAGAGCCAAATGACCTAGCTATTGAAAGGTAAGTGATCTCTACACTAATGTTTTAATACATGAAATCCTAGGTAGATTAACCTCCTAATTAGTGAAAATCAAGGGTTAGAGTAAAAACCTAGGGCTTTATGAAATTTGGGGAATTACCCACTAAACTTGCTATGAAATCATACAAAAACCATATGTTAATGATCCTTAGGGTATGGGTAAGTATTTCCTTCAAGAATTTCCGGAATCCGAGCATGTGGGCCCGGGGTGTATTTTTGGAATTTTTAGAAGTAGGTTGAAATAACTACCTAATTAGGTAAATTTCATACTTTTGAGCATTGATTAATTCATGTATACAATATTTGACTAGTTTCGAGTCCTTGAGAGACGAGTTTGGAGGTTCAAGCACGTTCTTGACCCGAAAAGTAGGTTCTACACGAGGTGAGTCTCCTTTCTAACCTTGTAAGAGGGAATTGCTCCATAGGTGATTATGAAAAATTGCATGTCCTTATTTGTGGGGGCTACACATGCATGAAGTGACGAGAGTCCGTGCAGAGCTACTATTATATATGCTGGGTAGTTCTAGGACTCACAAGCATGCTTTTATGTGCCTTACATGTGTCCCTAAATGTATTTGAGTTGCATAGTATCCTTGAATTGGTATGAGAGTACTAAGAAGTTATGTTCAAAAATCATATTGCTTAAGTGCTTGCTTGTACACACAATATCTATTAAATCCCTAAATATTGAAAAATTATGTGTATGTATACGGCACCCGCGTCGCATGTATGATTCGTGAGTGGGATAGCCCTACTATCATGTCAACCGAGTCGCATGTTCGATTCGCGAGCGGGGTAATAGGTACATCTATGGTTCGAGCAGTTCGACCCTCGGCAGCGCACATTTATTTTCGCGACGCTTCGGCAGTGCACATTTATTTTCGCGACGCTTCGGCCGTACACTTTCGACCTATTATGTGCTATATATAATTTACTGGGAGTGTAGTTGTAATTGCATAAACTGTTTCATGTGAAAAAGGGAATTTAGTACTTTATATGTTAGTGAAATTTTATATGAAAAGGTAATTATAATTAAACTTGATATTTTATGTCTTTGTGATTACTACGACTGTTATGCCTTCCTAGTCCTTATTAACTTATGTTATTTAGAGATTTTGACCCTAGTAAGTATCACGTCTACCTCTCGTTACTACTTCTTCGAGATTAGGCGGGATACCATTGGGTACATATATGTTTATGTACTCATGCTACGCTTTTGTACTTAATTGTACAGGCTCTGAGGCAGATGCATCTGGGCATTCATCCGGAGCTCGTCCCTGATGTATATTTGGCGTGGACTTCTCGGTGAGCTGCTTTCCTTGACGTATCTCTCTGGCAGCACCTTGGAGTTCCTCTTTTCTTTTGCTATGTCTGTATTACTTTTCTTCAGACAGTAGGGCAAACTTGTACTTTCTTTTGGATACTCGTTTCTATTAGACGCCCGTAGACCTATGACGCCAGTTCCTGGCATGCCCACGTAATGGATATTCTATTCTTTTGGATTGAAATTATTGGTGCTGATTACTATATTTCTTACTCACTTTTGGTTGTCTAAGTCACTTGTTTACTTCGAAATTAGAAATCTAAAAGAAAACCTCTCAAGTATGGGAAATTATTTTATAAATTAAAAAGGGATCACTAGTAAATTAAGGTTGACTTGCCTGACATCGGAGTTTGGCGCCATCGGGGCCTAAATTGGGATTTGGGTCGTGACAGCTTAATGAAATTCAACCCTTTCCATTTGAATGTCACCCCTTATTACTAATCTTGTTCTGTATCTCCACACATCATCATCTTTTATAAATTCATTTCTACCCAATTGGATTTTTATCCTTAAGCAACTCAATAATGTCCCAAGTATACCTGCCTCCAATGCCTCAAAGCCTCTTGCCAAGCTAGGCTGGCAGCTACCCAATTTAAGGAGTGAGGCTCTACTGTGGCAGTTAGATTAATAGAAGTAGATGTAGTAGATGACAAAAAGAAAAAGAAAAATAAAAATAAAGTTTGATCACAACCCGAGAAGTAAGGTTGTGGGGTCTGCTGGGCTTTCTAAGAGCTGGAAGAGAATGTGTAGCAGAAGTAATAGTTGCAGGACACGGAGGAAAAAGTGATGTTTTAATTGCAAATTAAGAAGAAGTAGTTGATGGAGAAGAAGGATCTGAAGAAGAAGATATGAGAGGAAAATCAGTAGAAGAAGGGGTTGAAGAATCAGAAGGGTTGGGATCAAAATTAGAACATGAGTGAGTGGAGATAAGAGAGGAAAAAGAATAAAGGGGGGAGTGAAGATGAAATGAAAAGACAGATTCATGAAAAACAACATTCTAGAAATAAATATATTTCTCGTAACATTGACATATATTTTATTCAACCCCATGAGAAATTGATGGATCATATTCTCTTCATCTTCTTTTTTATAGACCAGCTTTAACAGCACAACTGTATGTCTTTGCATGATTGGACGTCATGATTCCTGTTTCATCCCAAAGCTTCTTTAGTTTGTTGAAATAAGAGACTATGTGATGAGCCCCTTGACATGTGAAAGCCAAATTTTCCCTAATTTTAAAAGTTTTAGCTTCATTAATTGCCCCATACCTATTATTTAATTGCTTTCAATACTCTCAAAAGAAGAAAACTTGAAATTTTGATAAACTCGACTAATGACAAGAACAGGAGAACATCCAAACATAAAACTCCACCAATATGCCGTGAGGGTAAGATCGATTTAAAATGTCTAGATATTGATGCAAAGTTCCAAAATCGAAAGTTTTGGTCTGAAATGGATGCGAAATTCCAAAATCAAACAAGTGTTTAGAAAAAACCCTCTAAATCATTGAACAAATAGAAGAAATTCCAAAATTAAATAAGTAACTAAAAGAAACCCTCTGAATCAATGAACAAATAGAGAAACAGAAGAAGAAAACTTGAAATTTTGATAAACTCGACTAACGGAAAGAACGGGAGAACATCCAAACAAAAAACTCCACCAAGATGCCGTGAGGGTAAGATCGATATAAATTGTCTAGATATTGATGCAAAGTTCCAAAATCGAAACCTTTAGTCTGAAATGGATGCGAAATTCCAAAATCTAACAAGTTCCTAGAAGAAACCCTCTAAATCATTGAACAAATAGAAGAAATTCTAAAACTAAACAAGTGACTAGAAGAAACCCTCTGAATCAATGAACAAACAAAGAAACAGAAGAAAAAAACTTGAAATTTTGATAAACTCGACTAACGGCATGAAAGGGAGAACATCCAAACATAAAACTCCACCAAGATGCCGTGAGGGTAAGATCGATATAAAATGTCTAAATATTGATGCAAAGTTCAAAAATCGAAACCTTTAGTTTGAAATGGATGCGAAATTCCAAAATCGAACAAGTGCCTAGAAGAACCCTCTAAATCATTTAACAAATAGAAGAAATTCCAAAATTAAACAAGTAACTAAAAGAAACCCTCTGAATCAATGAACAAGCAGAGAAACAGAAGAAGAAAACTTGAAATTTTGATAAACTCGACTAACGGCAAGAAAGGGAGAACATCCAAACATAAAACTCCATGTCACGACCCGATTTACCCTCCGAAAGGTATCGTGACGACACCTAGTCTCTAGGACTAGGTAAGCCTAGAACTTTGTGAAAAAAACAGAATCAATAAAAATAAAGACAGAAAAGATATCTACTAGATATAACGTAGCTGCTCAACATATACAATTATTTTACTTCCCAAGACCCGGAATGTCACCAACATCACAAGCTAAACTCTATGGTCTACAAAACTGGAAAGGAAAGTGTAGTCTCATATACAAACTATAACTATGCTAAGATAGAAGGGGGACTCAGAAGCTCTGCGGACACTGCAGAAATACCTCAAAGTTTCCCAAAGATATGCTACTCTACTGACTCTAGAACGGTGCGCTGGTACCTGGATCTACACATGAGAAAAACATTCGTAGAAGGGCGTGAGTACTCCACATTCGGTACCCAGTAAGTGCCAAGCCTAACCCCAGTCAAGTAGTGACGAGGTCAGGTTGCGGATCTACTGAGTTTGCAAAAATAAACAGATATAATTAACAGTTAAGTAAAAACAGCGATAATTAACAGAAATTAAAGTGAACGGAATGAACGAAGTAATAAATCTCAGTTCCCTACAGTATACAAATCAGTAGATAGTCGTACAATGCAATACAGGGGAAAGTCTCAGGTCTCGGCCCGCAGTCCCAATGTAAATATGCAATGCAATGCAAGGGAAAGTCTCAGGTCATAGCCCGCAGTCCCAATGTAAATATGTCATGCGAGATGTATGTCAGATATAGCGTAATTCAAAAGTTTTGGGAAAACAGTTGGAAAATATAGAGGAAGGTACTTAACCCAATTTCAAATAATAGTAACGAGTGGAAAATCAGGTAAAATCGTTAGACTTGATAAAATCTTAAGTCGCTACTCAGTTAAACCAATAACAGAATTAATAGGAATTAAAGATGAAGTATGTCATAAAAGGAAACAATGGAATTAATGAGAATATCCCGTGCACGTACTCGTCACCTCGCATACACAGGGTTTTTATGTCAAGAATCAGTTATAAATGCCTAAGGGAATTTCCCCAACACAGAGTTAGGCAAGACACTTACCTCGAGTGTGCTAATAAGCCAATAATCATGCTCTTGCCACGAGTATCCAACTCCGGGTGGCCCAAATCTATTCAATTCGATTGCATAATATGAATATCATTTCAAGAAATCAAAATAACTAATTAATCCAAAGCTAATACGCGAAATTAGGAATTTTGACCAAAACGCCCCTCGGGCCCATGTCTCGGAATTGGGTAAAAGTTATATTTTCTGGACACCCATTGACTCACGAACTCACTCGACAAGAATCATCAAAATCTGATGTCAAAACCCCCCTAAATTCTCAGAATTCGATCGAGGAAAATTTCATTAAGTTCCCATGGTTTCCCCCCATTATTGTTAATTAAACTGAAGAAAACAATGGGGATTAATGGTCTAACAATGAATTAGGATTAGAAACGTTACCTACGATCCTTCTCTTCAAAACCCACTGAAAATCGCCAATTCTCGAGCTCTGAAACGATTTTTGACTTATGAAATTCGAACCCTCGGATTTTTGGAATAAACACACAGGGATCTCGCACCTGCGGTCCCGTTCACCGCAGCTGCGATACAGAACCTGCGGAAAAAGCATCGCAGGTGCGGAAGTCACTTAAGTCCACCGAGGCTGCACCTGCGGTCGTTTGGTCGCGTCTGCGGTTCTGCGCCTGCGGTTACGCACTTGCAGAACCCAGGTCGCACCTGTGACCACTGGTCAACCCCCTCACCATCACACATGCGACCAGCCCTATCGTGCCTGCATCTCCGCACCTACGGGAAAAACTTCGCAGGTGTGAAACACCAGAAGAAAGCGTGGTTCAGCAATTTGATAAGTTCCAAATTCTCCCGTTAAGCATCCGAAACAACCCCGAGGGCCCCGGGACCTCAACCAAAACCACCAACCGACCCTAATACCTTATTCAAACTAGGTCGAGCCTTAAAAACACGTCTCATAACATCAAAAACATCGATTATGCATAGATTCAAGCCTAGGAACTTAGGAAAATTCTAGAATTCACATCCGACACCGAAACACGTCTAAACTCATTCGAATGACTTCAAATTTTGCACACATATCATAATGAGATTGTGGACCTGCTGTCGCTTCCGAAAATCCATTATGAGTCCAATATCAAATCTCACCTATCGGCCGAATTCGCCGAATTTCTAACTTTCGCCAATTCAAGCCTAAATCCACAACCGACCTCGAAAATACATTCCGAGTATGCTCCTAACCCCGAAATCACCCAACAGAGCTAATGGAGTCGATAGAATCCCATTCCGGATCCGTCTTCACACAGCTCTAGCTATGGCCATATTTCTAAAGCTAAGATCCACATCTATGGACTATGTGTCCAAAATCACCGCGGATTCCCTCACTCAACGCACCGACAGGTTCCAATAATGTAAATAGACATGGGAGAAATGATAAATAGGGGATCGGGGCGTAAATTCTTAAAACGACCGACCCAGTCGTTACACTCCACCAAGATGCCGTGAGGGTATGATCGATATAAAATGTCTAAATATTGATGCAAAGTTCCAAAATCTAAACCTTTAGTCTGAAATGGATGCGAAATTCCAAAATCGAACAAGTTCCTAGAAGAAATCCTCTAAATCATTGAACAAATAGAAGAAATTCCAAAATTAAACAAGTAACTAAAAGAAACCCTCCGAATCGATGAACAAACAGAGAAACAAAAGAAGAAAATTTGAAATTTTGATAAACTCAACTAACGGCAAGAACGGGAGAACATCCAAACATAAAACTCAACCAAGATGCCGTGAGGGTAAGATCGATATAAAATGTCTAGATATTGATGCAAAGTTCCAAAATCGAAACCTTTAGTTTGAAATGGATGCGAAATTCCAAAATCGAACAAGTGCCTAGAAGAAGTTGTCACGACCCCAAATCCTAAACCGGTCGTGATGGCGCCTATTGATGGAGCTAGGCAAGCCAATAAGCACATATTTATAGTTTCTTTCCAAAATCCCAACCAATTGCAAGAATTTCATAAAGTATATAGAATTTATTAAATCCATTAGGACAATAAACAATTAAACAGTCCAACCAACCCCCAAAACCCGGAGTCAACATGTCATGAGCATCTAAGAGAAATATGCCAAAAGGTATACTATTATAATACAAAACCTCCAAACGAATAGTTAGATACAACAAAGAAGGGAGAACAGAGATGCTGCGCACACTGAACATCTGCCTCTATATCCCGAACTCCGGCTCCGCACAGAACAGATAGCTAATGCTCGGTATCTGCACCTGAATCTACACACAGGGGTGCAGGGAGTAATGTGAGTACGCCAACTCAGTAGTAATGAAAATAAATCAAGTCTAAGCGGCAAGAAACACATAAAAATCAATATCATCAATTCACAATATGCACAACCTTTCTTTCCAGCAGTATATACATAGATATATGAAATCATCATGCCTTAAAACCAACTTCAGAAAATTCCTTTGAAAAATGTGTTTTTCAACAATTTCAAACCGAAAGATTTAGTGTAAAATAAAATAAATCATAAGTAGCCCCTCAGGCAAAACATGAATCATAAATTGACCCTCGGGCAGAACATCGCTCAACACCTTACAACCACTCAGTATCAGCCCCTCGGGCAACCTCACTGTCACTCATTCCTCCCAATCACTCATCACTCGGCACTCGGCACTCAGCACTCAACACTCAGCACTCAGTAGGTACATGCGCTCACTGGGGGTGTGTACAGACTCCGGAGGGGCTCCTTCAGCCCAAGCGCTAATATCAAGCCACCACGTGGCGTATCATATCCTCACAATCAAGCCCTCGGCCTCACTCAGTCAGAACCTCTCAAAAGCCCCCCGGGCGTATCAGTAAAATGGGGTACTCGACCCAATATATCATTTTATCTTAAAATAGTGTAAACCAGGCTGAGTTTCGAAAATAGTAAGCACAATATGACTGAGTGTAAATCAGCAATAAATAGTGAGGAAATAGCAGTAAAAATCCCCTAAGGGGTCTAAACAAGTCGGCATGAGGCCCCAAACATGGCTTAGGCAGTAGTCTTTAGAACACAGTTTAACTTATGATTTAGAGTAAAATACACAACTCAATAGTTGCCGCGGAGAGGACCAAGTCCAATCCAAAAATCAATGCGCGCCACATACTCGTCATCCGACATGTGCACCATTCTAAAAAAAATAGTATGAAATATGTAGTCCGGGGTTTGATACCCTCATGACAAGATTTATAACCATTACTTACCTCCACCAGGCCATAACACTAATCCGCGATGCTCTTGCCATCAAATTAGCTCCCGATTGCTCCGAATATAACAAAAACCAGTTTAACATCATCAATATATGCTAAAAGAACACAACCGAATCGAAAACTATCAATTTATAGAAAAATCTCGAAATTCGGCCAAACCCGAGGCACTCTTTTATACTGTTCTGCCCAGGTAATCCGCACCTGCGGACCTTTCCTCGCACCTGCGGTCCCAGGTGCGCCTCTGCGAAATCCCACTAATAGACAAAATTCCGCAGGCGCGGCCAACTCTTCGCACCTGCGGACTCCTCCTGCCTAGCCTCTTTTCGCACCTGCACATGGACCTTCGCACCTGCGGCGTTGCACATGCGGCTGCCCATCCGCAGGTGCGGCCACACCAGTAGCTTTACACCAGCAGCCATTTGTTGCAAATTTCCTAAGTTCAAACCCCCGCCAACCATCCGAAATCAATCCTGAGCCCCTCGGGGCCCCAACCAAACATACCAACACACCCCATAGCATCATTCAAACTTAGTCGAGCCTTCGAAACAACAAAACACCATGAAAACACCAAAATTACATCAAATTCAAACCTATGAACTTTGAAACTTCTAAATTTCGCCAGCGATGCCAAAACCAACCAAAACACCTCCGATTGACCTGAAATTTTGCACACATGTCCAAAATGACATTACAGACCTGTTCCAACTTTCGAAATTCCATTCCGACCCCGATAGCCTATTTTCCACTGCCGACCAAAAATCGCCAAAAAATAACTTTCGCCAATTCAAGCCTAATTCTACACCGGACATCAAAAGTTCATTCCGAACACACTCCTAAGTCCTAAATCACCTAACGAAGCTATCCGAGTCATAAAATCCTCATTCCGGGGTTGTTTACCAATAAGTCAACTCTCAATTGACTTTTTCAACTGTTAGGCTACTTTAAGAGACTAAGTGCCTCAATTTTCACTATGACCACTCCGAACCCAAACCAACTGACCTAACACAACATAAACAGGCTAAGCAATATATGATAAAGCAGAAATGGGGGAAACGGGGTTAATCTCACGAAACGACCGGCCGGGTCGTTACATCCTCCCCCTCTTAAACAAACATTCGTCCTCGAACGGGTTACACCCTCCCCCTCTTAAACAAACATTCGTCCTCGAACGGGTCTAGAAACATACCTGGAGTCTCGAATAAGTGAGGATATCTGTCCCGCATCTCCCGCTCGGTCTCCCAGGTGGCAACCTCCACCGACTGCCCTCTCCATTGAACCTTCACTGAAGCTATATCCTTAGACCTCAACTTTCTAACATGTCAACCCAAAATAGCCACTGGCTCTACCTCATATAACATATCACCCTCGAGCTGAACCGTGCTGAAGTCCAAAACATGAGACGGGTCACCAACATACTTCCGGAGCATCGAAACATGGAATACCGGATGAATACTCGCCAGGATGAGAGGCAAGGCAAGTCTATAAGCCACCTCCCCAATCATCTGAAGCACCTCAAATGGCCCAATGAACCTGGGACTTAGCTTTCCCTTCTTCCCGAACCGCATAACACCCTTCATGGGTGACACCTTCAGCAACACCTTATCCCCAACCATGAAAGACACATCCCGGACCTTCCGGTCCGCCTAGCTCTTCTGCCTAGACTGCGCCGTGCAAAGACGCTCCTGAATCAACTTCGCCTTACCCAATGCATCCTGAACCAGGTCTGTGCCTAATAGTCTAGCCTCGCCCGGCTCAAACCAACCAACTAGAGATCTGCCCCTCCTACCATATAAAGCCTCATACAGAGCCATCTGGATACTCGATTGATAGCTGTTATTATATGCAAACTCCACTAGTGGCAGAAACATGTCCCATGAACTCCCAAAATCAATGACACATGCATGCAACATATCCTCCAAAATCTTAATGGTACACTCCGATTGCCCGTCGGTCTGAGGATGAAACGATGTGCTCAACTCGACCTGAGTACCCAACTCTCTCTGTACGACTTTCCAAAACTGAGATGTGAACTGAGTACCTCTATCGGAAATGATAGAAACTGGAACCCCATGCAATTGGACAATCTCCCTAATATAAATCTCAGCTAACCGCTCCAAAGAATAAGTAGTACCAACAGGAATGATGTGCGCGGACTTGGTCAGCCGATCCACAATAACCCATATAGCATCAAACCTCCTCGAAGTCCGTGGGAGTCCAACTACGAAGTCCATGGTGATCCGCTACCACTTCCACTCCGGAATATCAAATATCTCAAGCAATCCACCTGTTCTCTGGTGCTCATATGTGACTTGCTGACTTTTGAGACACCGAGGCACAACCTCAACAATATATTTCTTCATCCGCCTCCACCAATAATACTGCCTCAAATCCTGATACATCTTTGTGGCACCCGGATGGATGGAATACCGCGAACTATGGGCCTCAACTAGAATCAAATCTCGAAGCCCATATACATTGGGCACGCAAATACGGCCCTGCATCCTCATGACCCCATCATCACCAATAAACACATCCCTGGCATCACCGCGACAGACCCTTTCCTGAAGAACAAGAAAATGTGGATCATCATACTGGCATGCTCTAATCTGATCGTAAAGAGAAGACCTGGAGGCTACACAAGCCAATAACCATGGGGCTCTGATAGATCCAATCTCACCAACTGACCCGCTAAAGCCTGAACATCAAGGGCTAATGGTTGCTCTGCTACTGTAAGGTAGGCTAGACTCCCCAAACTCTCCGCTCTGCGCCTCAGGGCATCGACCACTACATTGGCCTTCCCCGGATGATATAAAATAGTGAGTTCATAATCCTTGAGAAGCTACAACCACCTCCTCTAATGCAAATTCAGATCCTTCTTCTTAAGCAGATGTTGCAAACTAGGTGATCAGTGAAAATCTCACAATGCACTCCCTACAAATAATGACGCCAAATCTTCAAGGCGCGAACAATAACTGCTAGCTCAAGATCGTGCACTGGATAATTCTTCTCGCGTACCTTCAACTACCTGGACGTGTAGGCAATCACCCTACCGTCCTGCATCAAAACCGCTCCAAGGCCATCTCTCGAGGCATCACAGTAAACTGTATAAGAACTTGAACCCGTAGGCAAAATCAATACCGGCGCTGAGCTTCTAGAAGCTCTCCTCACACTCCTCAGTCCCCCTGAACTGAGCACCCTTCTAGGTCAGTCAGGTCATAGGTGCTGCAATAGATGAAAACCCCTCTACGAAACGGTGGTAGTACCCTGCCAAACCAAGGAAACTACGAATCTCAGTAGCTGATAACGGTCTAGGCCAACTCCGAACCGCCTCTACCTTCTTCGGATCAACCTAAATACCCTCACTAGACACCACGTGTCCCAAGAATGCTACTGAATCAAGCCAGAACTCGCACTTCAAAAATTTTGCATACAATCTCTTCTCTCTCAAAGGTCTGAAGCACAACTCTCAAATGATGTTCCTGATCCTCCCGAGATCGGGAATACACCAAGATATCGTCAATAAACACGATGACGAAAAATCCAGATAAGGTCGAAATATACTGTGCATCAAGTGCATAAAGGCTGCTGGGGCATTGGTCAGCCCAAATGACATTACCAGGAACTCATAATGACCATATCTAGTCTTGAAAGCAGTCTTCGGGATTTTTGGCCCCCGAATCTTCAACTGATGATAACCGAAACGCAAGTCAATCTTGGAAAATACCCTGGCACCATGCAACTGATCAAACAAGTCATCTAGACGAGGCAATGGATACCGATTCTTCACCGTAACTCTGTTCAGCTGCCGATAATCAATACACATACGCATAGAACCAACCTTCTTCTTTACGAACAACACTGGTGCACCCCAAGGTGACACACTAGGCCAAATGAACCCCTTATCTAGGAGTTCCTGAAGCTTCTCCTTTAATTCCTTTAGCTCCGCTGGTACCATATGATAAGGTGGAATAGAAATAGGCTGGGTGTCTGACACCAAATCAATACCAAAATCAATTTCCCTGTCAGGTGGCATGCCTGGCAGGTCTAGAGGAAACACGTCCGGAAAGTCAAGGACCAAAGGAACCGAATCAATAGCGGGAGTCTCACCACTGGCATCCCTCACAAAAGCCAGATAAGATAAACACCCTTTCTCAACCATGCGCTGATCCTTCAGGTAGGAAATCACCCTGCTAGGCATATACTCAGAAGAACCTCTCTACTAAACCCTCGGACATCCTGGCATAGCTAAGTGTCACGGTCTTAGCGTGACAATCAAGAAAATCATGACACGGAGATAACCAATCCATGCCCAATATCACATCAAAATCGACCATGCTGAGTAACAGTAGGTCCACTCGGATCTCCAGACCCCTAATAGATATCATACATGACTGATACACATGGTCCACAACAACAGTATCGCCCACCGTAGTCGAAACATGAACAGAGGTAACTAGAGACTCAATGGGGCATATCCAGAAAACGGGAAAAATATGAAGAAACATAGGAATATGTAGAATCGGGGTCAAATAAAGCCAAAGCATCTCGACAACAGACTGAGACAATACCTGCGATCACTGCATCGGAGGCCATAGCATCTGGCCTAGCTGGAAATGCATACATATGGGCCTGACCTCCACCTGCTCTACCTCCCCCTCTAGGGTGACCCCTAGCTGACTGACTACCACCCCTGGCTGCCTGGGCGGGTGGTGAAGTAACTGGATCTGAAGTCAAGGGTTGGCCCCTCTACTGAGAAGAACCACCGGGACGACGGGGACACTGCCTCCACATGTGCCAAAACTCCCCACACTCAAAACAAATCCTTAGAGCTGGAGGCGGGGACTGATAGAAACCCCTGGCACCAGAACGGCCACTGGAAGGCTCATGCATAGAAGAACCCTGAACTGGTGATGCTCGAGCTGCACTCTAAGATGAGGGCACTAAATGAAATACGGCCTGGCTGAGAACTATAGGGACCATGCCCCGAAGATGCACCACCATAAGCTGGGCAGACTGACGGAGGAGGCCTGAATGAACGGCCTCTACAATGCTGAAACTGCCCCTGAAGGGAGTACCACTAGAAATACCCGATCCACGAGGCCTCTTGTCCTCTCTCTCCTCCCTTTCCTGGATGAGAACCGACTCAATATCTCGAGCAATGTCAACAACCTGCTCGAATGAAGCATCTGATACTTTCTCCCGAGTATTAAATAGGCAGATCTGATAAGTGAGGACATCCACGAACCTCCTAACCCTCTCCCTATCAGTAGGGACCAACTCGGTAGCATGACGAGCCAACTGAAAAAACCGCATCTCATATTGCGTCACTAATAGCTCTCCATGACGCAGCTGCTCAACAAGCCTACGCTGCTCCTCCCTTTGAGACTGAGGTACGTACTTCTCCAAGAAGATAGTGGAGAATCGCTGCTAGGTGAGGGGTGCTGAATCAACAGGCCTACACCTCTCAAAAGACTCCCACCAAGTGAAAGCAACACCAAAAAACTGAAATGTATCAAATGAGACCCCACCGGTCTCCAAAATCCCAAGAGTACACAACATCCTCTAGCACTTATCTAGAAATCCCTGCGCATCCTCCCCCTCAGCACCACTGAATGCCGGAGACTATAATCTGCTTAATCTCTCCTGTCTACGCTGCTCGTCCTCTGGCATAGCAGGAACCATGAAGTCCCGAATTGGAGCAACTGGCTGGGCTGGAACCACCCCCGGTAACTGATGGCCCTTAGTACCCTGCTCAGGTGTCCGGTCAACTAGAGTCTGACTACCTTCCCCGGCTTGAGAAGTAGTGGAAATGTCTTGAGCAAGGGTGGTACAGTAGGGGGATCAACTGGCACTGCCTTGGCTGCTGCACGGGCTGGGCCCCTACCTCAACCACGGCCTCGACCGCGGCCTCGACCTCTCACTAGTGTAGCTGCTGGCTGATCATCCTGATCGGTAGCGCGAGTCTTCACCATTTGTGAGAGAAGGAAACAACAGAAGTTTAGATTTCCGGAATCAACAACAATGGCACGACAGAATTCAAGAAAATGAGATTGTTCCTAAGGGTTCCGCATCCTCTCGAAGATAAGTACAGACGTCTCCGTACCGATCCGCGGGACTCTACTAAACCTGCTTTTGACTGTTGAGTCCTATGTAACCTAGCTCTGATACCAACTTGTCACGATCCAAAATCCTAAACCGTTCGTGATGGCGCCTATCGTGGAACTAGGCTAGCCAATAATCACATATTTACAGTTTCTTTCCAAAATCCCAACCAATTGCAAGCATTTCATAAAGTATATAGAATTTACTAAATCCATTAGGACAATAAACAGTTAAACAGTCCAACCAACCCCCAAAACCCGGAGTCAACATGTCATGAGCATCTAAGAGAAATATGCCAAAAGGTATACTTTTACAATAAAAAACCTCCGAACGAATAGCTAGATACAATAAAGAAGGGAGAACAGAGATGCTGCGGACACTGAACAACTACCTCTATATCCCGAACTCCGGCTCCGCACGGAATAGATAGCTAATGCTCGGTATCTGCACCTGAATCTGCACACAGGGGTGCAGGGAGTAATGTGAGTACGTCAACTCAGTAGTAATGAAAATAAATCAAGTCTGAGCGGCAAGAAACACATAAAAATCAATATCATCAATTCACAATATGCACAACCTTTCTTTCCAGCAGTATATACATAGATATATGAAATTATCATGCCTTAAAACCAACTTCAGAAAAATCCTTTGAAAAATGTGTTTTTCAACAATTTCAAACCGAAAGATTTAGTGTAAAAATGAAATAAATCATAAGTAGCCCCTCGGGCAAAAACATGAATCATAAATCACCCCTCGGGCAGAACATCACTCAGCACCTCACAACCACTCAGTATCATCCCCTCGGGAAACCGCACTGTCACTCATGCCTCCCAATCACTCATCACTTGGCACTCGACACTCAGCACTCAGTCCTCAGCACTCAGTAGGTACCTGCGCTCACTGGGGGTGTGTACAGACTCCAGAGGGGATCCTTCAGCCCAAGCGCTAATATCAAGCCACCTCGTGGTGTATCATATCCTCATAATCAGGCCCTCGGCCTCACTCAGTCAGAACCTCTCAAAAGCTCCTCGGTCGTATCAGTAAAACGGGGTACTCGACCCAAAACATCATTTTATTACTTAAAATAGTGTAAACCGGGCTGAGTTTTGAAAATAGTAAGCACAATGTGACTGAGTGTAAATCATCAATAAACAGTGAGGAAATAACATTAAAAATCCCCCAAAGGGTCTAAACAAGTCGGCACGAGGCCCTAAACATGGCTTATAGCCCAAATATAGCAATAGTCTCTAGAACACAGTTTAACATATGATTTAGAGTAAAATACGCAACTGAATAGTTGCCGCGGAGAGGACCAAGTCCAATCCAAAAATCAGTGCGCACCACATACTCGTCATCCGACATGTGCGCCATTCTAAAAAACAGTGAGAAACATGTAGTCCGGGGTTTCATACCCTCAGGACAAGATTTATAACCATTAGTTACTTCCACTGGGCCACAACACTAATCCGCGATGCTCTTGCCCCTCAAATAGGCTCCTGATTACTCTGAATCTAACCAAAACCAGTTTAACATCATCAATATATGCTAAAGGAACACAACCCAATCAAAAACTATCAATTTATACAGAAATCTTGAAATTCGGCCAAACGCGAGCCCCAGGCCCACGTCTCAGAATTCGATACAATTTACATCACTAGAAACCTCGTCCTCCCACGATTCTATACATACTAAGAACACCACAATCGGACCACAATTGCCTACCCAAATCGCCAAAAGAATTTTCCAAACCTCCTCCCATTTTTTTCCAAACTTTTTCTACTTTAATCCTTCAAATTACAAGCCTAATCCGAACAAAATAGCATAGAAACGACTTTTATAATCCGGGAACTTGCCTCCACTGAAGACCCTCGAATTCTTTCTTCAATTTGCTCTCAATTAAGCTCCAACCGCATGAAACAATGGTAGAATAACCAAAATTTCGCGGAGGCACTCTTTTATACTGTTCTGCCCAGTTAATTCGCACCTGCCGACCTTTCCTCGCACCTGCGGACCCGCACCTGTGGTCCCAGGTGCGCACCTGCAAAATCCCACCAACAGACCAAATTCTCGCACCTGCGATCTCTTCTCTGCACCTGCGGACTCCTCCTGCCTAGCCTCCTTTCGCATCTGCGCATGTACCTTTGCACATGCGGCTGCCCATCCGCAGGTGTGGCCACACCAGTAGCTTTACACCAGCAGCCAGTTGCTGCAAATTTCCTAAGTTCAAACCCCCGCCAACCATCTGTAATCAATCACGATCCCCTCAGGGTCCCAACCAAACACACTAACACACCCCATAGCATCATTCAAACTTAGTCGAGCCTTCAAAACACCAAAAAAAATAAGAAAACACAAAAATTACATCAAATTCAAACCTATGAACTTTGAAACTTCTAAATTTCGCCAACGATGCCAAAACCAACCGAAACACCTCCGATTGACATTACGGACCTGTTCCAACTTCCATAATTCCATTCCGACCCCGATAGCCTATTTTTCACTACCGACCGGAAATCGCCAAAAAATAACTTTCGCCAATTCAAGCCTAATTCTACACCGGATATCAAAGTTCATTCCAAACACACTCCTAAGTCCCAAATCACCTAAGGAAGCTATCCGAGCCATAAAATCCTCATTCTGAGGTCATTTACCAATACATCAACTCTCACTTGACTTTTTCAACTATTACCACTCCGAACCCAAACCAACTGACCCAACACAATATAAACAGGCTAAGCAATATATGATAAAGCAGAAATGAGGAAAACGAGGTTAATCTCACGGAACGACCGGTCGGGTCGTTACATCCCCTATAAATCATTGAACAAATAGAAGAAATTCCAAAATTAAATAAGTAACTAAAAGAAACCCTCTGAATCAATGAACAAACAGAGAAATAGAAGAAGAAAACTTGAAATTTTGATAAACTTGACTAACGGGAAGAAAGGGAGAACATCCAAACATAAAACTCCACAAAGATGCCGTAAGGGTAAGATCGATATAAAATGTCTATATATTGATGCAAAGTTCCAAAATCGAAACATTTATTCTAAAATGTATGCGAAATTACAAAATCGAACAAGTGCCTAGAAGAAACCCTCTAAATCATTGAACAGATAGAAGAAATTCCAAAATTAAACAAGTAACTAAAAGAAACCGTCTGAATCAATGAACAGACAGAGAAACAGAAGAAGAAAACTTGAAATTTTGATAAACTCCACTAACGGCAAGAAAGGGAGAACATCCAAACATAAAACTCCACCAAGATTCCGTGAGGGTAATATCGGTATAACATCTCTAGATATTGATGAAAATTTCCAAAATCGAAACCTTTAGTCCGAAATGGATGCGAAATTCCAAAATCGAACAAGTGCCTAAAAGAAACCCTCTAAATCATTGAACAAGTAGAAGAAATTCCAAATTTAAACAAGTAACTAAAAGAAACCCTCTGAATCAATTAACAAACAGAGAAACAGAAGAAGAAAACTTCAAATTTTGATATACTCGACTAACGGCAAGAACGGGAGAACATCCAAACATAAAACTCCACCAAGATGCCGTGAGGGTAATATCGATATAACTTCTCTAGATATTGATGCAAAGTTCCAAAATCGAAACCTTTAGTCAGAAGTAGATGCGAAATTCAAAAATCGAACAAGTTCCTAGAAGAATCCCTCTAAATAATTGAACAAATAGAAGAAATTCCAAGTTTAAAAGAGTAACTAAAAGAAACCCTCTGAATCAATGAACAAAAAGAGAAACAAAAGAAGAAAACTTGAAATTTTGATAAACTCGACTAACGGCAAGAACAAGAGAACATCCTAACATAAAACTCCACCAATATGCCGTGAGGGTAAGATGGATATATAATGTCTATATATTGATGCAAAGTTCCAAAATCGAAACATTTGGTCTGAAATGGATGCGAAATTCCAAAATCATACAAGTGCTTAGAGAAAAGCCCTCTAAATCATTGAACAAATAAAAGAAATTCCAAAATTAAATAAGTAACTAAAAGAAACCCTCTGAATCAACGAACAAACAGAGAAACAGAAGAAGAAAACTTGAAATTTTGATAAACTCGACTAACGGCAAGAATAGGAGAACATCCAAACATAAAACTCCACCAAGATGCCGTGAGAGTAAAATCGATATAAAATGTCTAGATATTGAAGAAAAGTCCCAAAATCGAAACCTTTAGTCTGAAATGGATGCGAAATTCAAAAATCAAACAAGTGCCTAGAGGAAACCCTCTAAATCATTGAAGAAATAGAATAAATTCCAAAATTAAATAAGTAACTAAAAGAAAACCCTCTGAATCAATGAACAAACAGAAAAACAGAAGAAGAAAACTTGAAATTTTGATAAACTCAACTAACGGCAAAAACAGGAGAACATCCAAACAAAAAACTCCACCAAGATGTTGTGAGGGTAAGATCGATATAAAATGTCTAAATATTGATGCAAAGTTCCAAAATCGAAACCTTTAGTCTGAAGTGGATGCGAAATTCCAAAATCGAACAAGTGCCTAGAAGAAACCCTCTTAATCATTGAACAAATAAAAGAAATTGAAAAATTAAACAAGTAACTAAAAGAAACCCTCTGAATCAATGAACAAACAGAGAAAGAGAAGAAGAAAACTTGAAATTTTGATAAACTCGACTAACGGCAAGAACGGGAGAACATCCAAACATAAAACTGCACCAATATACCGTGAGGATAAGATCGATATAAAATGTCTAGATATTGATGCAAAGTTCAAAAATCGAAACCTTTAGTCTGAAATGGATGCGAAATTCAAAATCGAACAAGTGCCTAGAAGAGTCCCTCTAAATCATTGAACAAATAGAATAAAATCCAAATTTAAACAAGTAACTAAAAGAAACCCTCTGAATCAATGAACAAATAGAGAAACAGAAAAAGAAAACTTGAAATTTTGATAAACTCGACTAACGGCAAGAACGGGAGAACATCCAAACATAAAACTCCACCAAGATGCCGTGAGGGTAAGATCGATATAAAATGTCTATATATTGATACAAAGTTCCAAAATCGAAACCTTTAGCCTGAAATGGATGCGAAATTCCAAAATCGAACAAATGCCTAGAAGAAATCCTCTAAATCATTGAATAAATAGAAGAAATTCCAAAATTAAACAAGTAACTAAAAGAAACCCTCTGAATCAATGAACAAACAGAGAATTAGAAGAAGAAAACATCAAATTTTGATAAACTCGACTAGCGGCAAGAACGGGAGAACATCCAAACATAAAACTCCACCAAGATGCCGTGAGGGTAAGATAATGTCTAGATATTGTTGATAAGTTCCAAAATCGAAACCATTAGTCTTAAATGGATGCAAAATTAAAACATCGAACAAGTGCCTAGAAGAAACCTTCTAAATCATTGAACAAATAGAAGAAGTAACAAAATTAAATAAGTAACTAAAACAACCCTCTGAATTAATGAACAAACGGAAAAACAGAAGAAGAAAACATGAAATTTTGATAAAGTCGACTAACGGCAAGAACGGGAGAACATCCAAACATAAAACTCCACCAAGATGCCATGAGGGGAAGTTCGATATAAAATGTCTAAATATTGATGCAAAGTTCAAAAATCCAATCCTTTAGTCTGAAATGGATGCGAACTTCTAAAATCGAACAAGTGCCTAGAAGAAACCCTCTAAATCATTGAACAAATAAAAGAAATTCCAAAATTAAAAAAGTAACTAAAAGAAACTCTCTGAATTAATGAACAAACAGAGAAACAGAAGAAGAAAAGTTGAAATGTTGATAAACTCGACTAACGAAAAGAACGGGAGAACATCCAAACACAAAACACCACCAATATGTCGTGAGGGTAAGATCGATATAAAATGTCTAGATATCGATTCACAGTTCCAAAATCGAAACCTTTAGTCTGATATGGATGCGAAATTTCAAAATCGAACAAGTGCCTAGAAGAATCCCTCTAAATAATTTAACAAACAGAAGAAATTCCAAAATTAAACAAGTAACTAAAAGAAACCGTCTGAATCAATGAACAAACAGAGAAACAGAAGAAGAAAACTTGAAATTTTGATAAACTCGACTAACGGCAAGAAAAGGAGAACATCCAAACATAAAACTCCACCAAGATTCCGTGAGGGTAATATCGGTATAACATCTCTAGATATTGATGCAAATTTCCAAAATCGAAACCTTTAGTCCGAAATGGATGCGAAATTCCAAAATCGAACAAGTGCCTAGAAGAAACCCTCTAAATCATTGAACAGATAGAAGAAATTCCAAAATTAAACAAGTAACTAAAAGAAACCGTCTGAATCAATGAACAGACAGAGAAACAGAAGAAGAAAACTTGAAATTTTGATAAACTCGACTAACGGCAAGAAAGGGAGAACATCCAAACATAAAACTCCACCAAGATTCCGTGAGGGTAATATCGGTATAACATCTCTAGATATTGATGAAAATTTCCAAAATCGAAACCTTTAGTCCGAAATGGATGCGAAATTCCAAAATCGAACAAGTGCCTAAAAGAAACCCTCTAAATCATTGAACAAGTAGAAGAAATTCCAAATTTAAACAAGTAACTAAAAGAAACCCTCTGAATCAATGAACAAATAGAGAAACAGAAAAAGAAAACTTGAAATTTTGATAAACTCGACTAACGGCAAGAACAGGAGAACATCCAAACATAAAACTCCACCAAGATGCCGTGAGGGTAAGACCGATATAAAATGTCTATATATTGATACAAAGTTCCAAAATCGAAACCTTTAGTTTGAAATGGATGCGAAATTCCAAAATCGAACAAGTGCCTAGAAGAAATCCTCTAAATCATTGAATAAATAGAAGAAATTCTAAAATTAAACAAGTACCTAAAAGAAACCCTCTGAATCAATGAACAAACAGAGAAACAGAAGAAGAAAACTTGAAATTTTGATAAACTCGACTAGCGGCAAGAACGGGAGAACATCCAAACATAAAACTCCACCAAGA
Organism: Nicotiana knightiana; assembly: GCA_005239525.1. Lineage (NCBI taxonomy): Eukaryota > Viridiplantae > Streptophyta > Magnoliopsida > Solanales > Solanaceae > Nicotiana > Nicotiana knightiana. Next base: position 37,388 of record ML427729.1, read on the forward strand.
TGCCGTGAGGGTAAGATAATGTCTAGATATTGATGATAAGTTCCAAACTCGAAACCATTAGTCTGAAATGGATGCAAAATTGCAAAATCGAACAAGTGCCTAGAAGAAACCCTCTAAATCATTGAACAAATAGAAGAAGTACCAAAATTAATTAAGTAACTAAAAGAACCCTCTGGATCAATAAACAAACGGAAAAACAGAAGAAGAAAACATGAAATTTTGATAAACTCGACTAACGGCAAGAGCGGGAGAACATCCAAACATAAAACTCCACCAAGATGCCGTGAGGGGAAGTTCGATATAAAATGTCTAAATATTAATGCAAAGTTCAAACATCCAATCCTTTAGTCTTAAATGATTACGAAATTCTAAAATCGAACAAGTGCCTAGAAGAAACCCTCTAAATCATTGAACAAATAAAAGAAATTCCAAAATTAAAAAAGTAACTAAAAGAAACTCTCTGAATCAATGAACAAACAGAGAAACAGAAGAAGAAAAGTTGAAATGTTGATAAACTCGACTAACGGCAAGAACGGGAGAACTTCCAAACACAAAACACCACCAATATGCCGTGAGGGTAAGATCGATATAAAATGTCTAGATATCGATGCACAGTACCAAAATCGAAACCTTTAGTCTGATATGGATGCGAAATTTCAAAATCGAACAAGTGCCTAGAAGAATCCCTCTAAATCATTGAACAAATAGAAGAAATTCCAAAATTAAACAAGTAACTAAAAGAAACCGTCTGAATCAATGAACAAACAGAGAAACAGAAGAAGAAAACTTGAAATTCTGATAAACTCGACTAACAGCAAGAAAGGGAGAACATCCAAACATAAAACTCCACCAAGATTCTGTGAGGGTAATATCGGTATAACATCTCTAGATATTGATGCAAATTTCCAAAATCGAAACCTTTGGTCTGAAATGGATGCAAAATTCCAAAATCAAACAAGTGCATAGAAAAAACCCTCTAAATCAATGAACAAATAAAAGAAATTACAAAGTAAACAAGTAACTACAAGAAACCCTTTGAATCAACGAACAAACAGAGAAACAGAAGAAGAAAACTTGAAATTTTGATAAACTCGACTAACATCAAGAACGGGAGAGCATCCAAACATAAAACTCCACCAAGATGCTGTGAGGGTAAGATCGATATAAAATGTCTAGATATTGATGCAAAGTTCCCAAATCGATACCTTGAGTTTAAAATGGATGTGAAATTCAAAAATCGAACAAGTGCATAGAAGAAACCCTCTAAATCACTGAACAAATAAAAGAAATTCCAAATTTAAACAAGTAACGAAAAGAAACCCTCTGAATAATGAACAAACAGAGAAACAAAAGAAGAAAACTAGAAATTTTGATAAAATTGACTAACAGCAAGAACGGGAGAACATCCAAACATAAACCTCCACCAAGATGCCGTGAGGGTAAGATAGATATAAAATATCTAGATATTAATGCAAAGTTCCAAAATCGAAACCTTTAGTCTGAAATGGATGCGAAATTCCAAAATTGAACAAATGCCTAGAAGAATCCTTCTAAATCATTGAACAAATAGAAGAAATTCCAAATTAAAATAAGTAATTAAAAGAAACCCTCTGAATCAATGTCCAAACAGAGAAACAGAAGAAGAAAACTTGAAATTTTCTATAAACTCGACTAACGGTAAGAACAGGAGAACATCCAAACATAAAACTCCACCCATATGCCGTGAGGGTAAGAACGATATAAAATGTCTAGACAATGATGTAAAGTTCGAAAATCGAAACCTTTAGTCTGAAATGGATGCGGAATTCCAAAATCGAACAAGTGCCTTGAAGAAACCCTCTAAATCATTGAACAAATAGAAGAAATTCCAAAATTAAACAAGTAACTAAAAGAAACCTTCTGAATCAATGAAAAAACAGAGAAATAGAAGAAGAAAACTTCAAATTTTGATAAACTCGACTAACGGCAAGAACGGGAGAACATCCAAACAAAAAACTCCACCAAGATGCCGTGAGGGTAAGATCGATATAAAATTTCTATGTATTGATGAAAGTTCAAAAATCGAAACCTTTAGTTTGAAATGGATACAAAATTCAAAAATCGAACAAGTGCCTAGAAGAAACCCTCTAAATCATTGAACAAATAGAAGAAATTCCAAAATTAAATAAGTAACTAAAAGAAACCCTCTGAATCAATGAACAAACAGAAGAAGAATACTTGAAATTTTGATAAACTCGACTAAAGACAAGAAAGGGAGATCATCAAAACGTAAAACTCCAGCAAGATTCCGTGAGGGTAAGATCGATATAAAATGTCTAAATATTAATGCAAAGTGCAAAAACCGAAATCTTTAGTCTGAAATGGATACGGAATTCCAAAAGCGAATAAGTGCCTAGAAGAAACCCTGTAAATCATTGAACAAATAGAAGAAATTCCAAAATTAAACAAGTAACTAAAAGAAACCCTCTGAATCAATGAACAAACAGAGACACAGAAAAGAAAACTTGAAATTTTGATAAACTCAAATAACGGCAAGAACGGGAGAACATCCAAACATAAAAATCCACCAAGATTCAGTGAGGGTAATATCGATATAACATCTCTAGATATTGATGCAAAGTTCCAAGATCGAAACCTTCGGTCTGAAATGGATGCGAAATTCCAAAATCGAACAAGTGCCTAAAAGAAACCCTCTAAATCATTGAACATAAACAATTAACTAAAAGAAACCCTCTGAATCAATGAACAAACAGAGAAACAGAAAAAGAAAACTTGAAATTTTGATAAAATCGACTAACGGCAAGAAAGGGGGAGTATCCAAACATAAAACTCCACCAAGATGCCATGAGGGTAATATCGATATAACATCTCTAGATATTGATGCAAAGTTCCAAAATCGAAACCTTTAGTCTGAAGTGGACGCGAAATTCCAAAATCGAACAAGTGCCTAGAAGAATCCCTCTAAATCATTGAATAAATAGAAGAAATTCCAAGTTTAAACAAGTAACTAAAAGAAACCCTCTGAATCAATGAACAAACAGAGAAACGGAAGAAGAAAACTTGAAATTTTGATAAACTCGACTAACGGCAAAAATAGGAGAACATCCAAACATAAAACTCCACCAATATGCCGTGAGGGTAAGATCGTTATAAAATGTCTAGATATTGATGCAAATTTCCAAAATCGAAACCATTGGTCTGAAATGGATGCGAAATTTCAAAATCATACAAGTGCTTAGAAAAAACCCTCTAAAGCATTGAACAAATAGAAGAAATTCCAAAATTTAATAAGTAACTAAAACAAACCCTCTCAATCAATGAACAAATAGAGAAACTGAAGAAGAAAGCTTGAAATTTTGATAAACTCGACTAACGGCAAGAACGGGAGAACATCCAAACATAAAACTCCACCAAGATGCCGTGAAGGTAATATCGATATAACTTCTCTAGATATTGATGCAAAGTTCCAAAATCGAAACCGTTAGTCTGAAGTGGATACGAAATTCCAAAATCGAACAAGTGCCTAGAAGAATCCCTCTAAATCATTGAACAAATAGAAGAAATTCCAAGTTTAAACAAGTAACTAAAAGAAACCCTCTTAATCAATGAACAAAAAGAGAAACAAAAGAAGAAAACTTGAAATTTTGATAAACTCGACTAACGACAAGAACAGGAGAACATCCTAACATAAAACTCCACCTATATGCCGTGAGGGTAACATCGATATAAAATGTCTATATATTGATGCAAAGTTCCAAAATCGAAACCTTTGGTTTGAAATGGATGCGAAATTCCAAAATCATACAACTGCTTAGAAAAAAACCTCTAAATCATTGAACAAATAGACGAAATTCCAAAATTAAATAAGTAACTAAAAGAAATCCTCTCAATCAATGAACAAACAGAGAAACAGAAGAAGAAAACTTGAAATTTTGATAAACTCGACTAACGGCAAGAACGGGAAAACATCCAAAAATAAAACTCCGCCAAGATGCCGTGAGGGTAAGATCGATATAAAATGTCTAGATATTGATGCAAAGTTCCAAAATCGAAACCTTTAGTCAGAAATGGATGCGAAATTCCAAAATCGAACAAGTGCCTAGAAGATACCCTCTAAATCATTGATTAAATAGAAGAAATTCCTAAATTAAACAAGTAACTAAAAGAAACCCTCTGAATCAATGAAAAAACAGAGAAAAAGAAGAAGAAAACTTGAAATATTGATGAACTTGACTAACGGCAAGAAAGGGAGAACATCCAAACATAAAACTCCGCCAAGATGTCATGAGGGTAAGATCGATATAAAATGTCTAAATATAGACACAAAGTTCCAAAATCGAAACCTTTAGTCTGAAATAGATGCAAAATTCCAAAATCGAACAAGTGCCTAGAAGAAACCCTCTAAATCATTGAACAAATAGAAGAAATTCCAAAATTAAACAAGAATCTAAAAAAAACCCTCTGAATCAATGAAGAAAAAGAGACACAGAAGAAGAAAACTTGAAATTTTGATAAACTCGACTAACGGCAAGAACGGGAGAACATCCAAACATAAAACTCCACCAAGATGCTGTCAAGGTAAGATCGATATAAAATGTCTAGATATTGATGCAAAGTTCCAAAATCGAAATCTTTAGTCTGAAATGGATGCGAAATCCCAAAATCGAACAAGTTCCTAGAAGAAACCCTCTAAATGATTGAACAAATAGAAGAAATTCTAAAATTAAACAAGTAACTAAAAAAACCCTCTAAATCAATGAACAAAAAGACAAACAGAAGAAGAAAACTTCAAATTTTGATAAACTCGACTAACGGAAAGAACGGGAGAACATCCAAACATAAAACTCCACCAAGATGTCGTGAGGGTAATATCGATATAACTTCTCTAGATATTGATGCAAAGTTCCAAAATCGAAACCTTTAGTCTGAAGTGGATGCGAAATTCCAAAATCGAACAAGTGCCTAGAAGAAACCCTCTAAATCATTGAACAAATAGAAGAAATTCCAAAATTAAACAAGTAACCAAAAGAAACCCTCTGAATCAATGAACAAACAGAGAAACAGAAAAGAAAACTTGAAATTTTTATAAACTCGACTAACGACAAGAACGGAAGAACATCCAAACATAAAAGTCCACCAAGATTCCGTGAGGGTAATATCGATATAACATCTCTAGATATTGATGCAAAGTTTCAAGATCGAAACCTTTGGTCTGAAATGGATGCGAAATTCCAAAATCATACAGGTGCTTAGAAAAAACCCTCTAAATCATTGAACAAATAGAAAAAATTCCAAAATTAAATAAGTAATAAAAACAAACCCTCTCAATCAATGAACAAATAGAGAAACAGAAGAAGAAAGCTTGAAACTTTGATAAACTCAACTAACGACGAAAACGGGAGAACATCCAAACATAAAACTCCACCAAGATGCCGTGAGGGTAATATCGATATAACTTCTCTAGATATTGATGCAAAGTTCCAAAATCGAAACCTTTAGTCAGAAGTAGATGCGAAATTCAAAAATCGAACAAGTTCCTAGAAGAATCCCTCTAAATAATTGAACAAATAGAAGAAATTCCAAGTTTAAAAGAGTAACTAAAAGAAACCCTCTTAATAAATGAACAAAAAGAGAAACAAAAGAAGAAAACTTGAAATTTTGATAAACTCGACTAACGGCAAGAACAAGAGAACATCCTAAAATAAAACTCCACCAATATGCCGTGAGGGTAAGATGGATATATAATGTCTATATATTGATGCAAAGTTCCAAAATCGAAACATTTGGTCTGAAATGGATGCGAAATTCCAAAATCATACAAGTGCTTAGAGAAAAACCCTCTAAATCATTGAACAAATAAAAGAAATTCCAAAATTAAATAAGTAACTAAAAGAAACCCTCTCAATCAATAAACAAACAGAGAAACAGAAGAAGAAAACTTGAAATTTTGATAAACTCGACTAACGGCAAGAACGGGAAAACATCCAAACATAAAACTCCACCAAGATGTCGTGAGGGTAAGATCGATATAAAATATCTAGATATTGATGCAAAGCTCCAAAATCGAAACCTTTAGTCTGAAATGGATGCGAAATTCAAAAATCGAACAAGTTCCTAGAAGATACCCTCTAAATCATTGAACAAATAGAAGAAATTCCAACATTAAACAAGTAACTAAAAGAAACCCTCTGAATCAATGAACAAACAGAGAAACAGAAGAAGAAAACTTGAAATATTGATAAACTCGACTAACGGCAAGAACGGGAGAACATCCAAACATAAAACTGCACCAATATACCGTGAGAGTAAGATCGATATAAAATGTCTAGATATTGATGCAAAGTTCAAAAATCGAAACCTTTAGTCTGAAATGGATGCGAAATTCCAAAATCGAACAAGTTCCTAGAAGAGTCCCTCTAAATCATTGAACAAATAGAAGAAATTCCAAAATTAAACAAGAAACTAAAAGAAACCCTCTGAATCAATGAAGAAAAAGAGACACAGAAGAAGAAAACTTGAAATTTTGATAAACTCGACTAACGGAAAGAACGGGAGAACATCCAAACATAAAACTCCACCAAGATGTCGTGAGGATAAGATCGATATAAAATTTCTATATATTGATGCAAAGTTCCAAAATCAAAACCTTTGGTTTGAAATGGATGCGAAGTTCCAAATCGAATAAGTGCCTAGAAGAAACCATCTAAATCATTGAACAAATAAAAGAAGTTCCAAAATTAAACAAGTAACTAAAAGAAACCCTCTGAACCACTGAACAAGCTGAGAAACAGAAGAAGAAACCTTGAACATTTGATAAACTCCTCTAACGGCAAGAACGGAAGAACATCCAAACATAAAACTCCACCAAGATGCCGTGAGGGTAAGATCGATATAAAATATCTAGATATTGATGCAAAGCTCCAAAAGCGAAACCTTTAGTCTGAAATGGATGCGAAATTCCAAAATCGAACAAGTGCCTAGAAGATACCCTCTAAATCATTGAACAAATAGAAGAAATTCCAAAACTAAACAAGTAACTAAAAGAATCCCTCTGAATCAATGAAAAAATTAGAGAAACAGAAGAAGAAAACTTGAAATATTGATAAACTCGACTAACGTCATGAAAGGGAGAACATCCAAACATAAAAATCCACCAAGATGCTGTGAGGGTAAGATCGATATAAAATGTCTAAATATTGATGCAAAGTTCCAAAATCGAAACCTTTAGTCTGAAATGGATGCGAAATTCCAAATTGAAGAAGTGCCTAGAAGAAACCATCAAAATCATTGAACAAATAGAAGAAGTTTCAAAATTAAACAAGTAACTAAAAGAAACCCTCTGAACCACTGAACAAGCTGAGAAACAGAAGAAGAAACCTTGAACATTTGATAAACTCCTCTAATGGCAAGAACGGAAGAACATCCAAACATAAAACTCCACCAAGATTCCGTGAGGGTAAGATCGATATAAAATGTCTAGATATTGATGCAAAGTTCCAAAATCGAAACATTTGGTCTGAAATGGATGCGAAATTCCAAAATCATACAAGTGCTTAGAAAAAACCCCTCTAAATCATTGAACAAATAAAAGAAATTCCAAAATTAAATAAGTAACCAAAAGAAACCCTCTCAATCAATAAACAAACAGAGAAACAGAAGAAGAAAACTTGAAATTTTAATAAACTCGACTAACGGCAAGAACGGGAAAACATCCAAACATAAAACTCCACCAAGATGCCGTGAGGTTAAGATCGATATAAAATATCTAGATAATGATGCAAAGCTCCAAAATTGAAACCTTTAGTCTGAAATGGATGCGAAATTCCAAAATCGAACAAGTGCCTAGAAGATACCCTCTAAATCATTGAACAAATAGAAGAAATTCCAAAATTAAATAATAACTAAAAGAAACCCTCTGAATCAATGAAAAAATAGAGAAACAGAAGAAGAAAACTTGAAATATTGATAAACTCGACTAACGTCATGAAAGGGAGAAAATCCAAACATAAAACTCCACCAAGATGTTGTGAGGGTAAGATCGATATAAAATGTCTAAATATTGATGCAAAGTTCCAAAATCGAAACCTTTAGTCTGAAATGGATGCGAAATTCCAAATTGAAGAAGTGCCTAGAAGAAACCATCAAAATCATTGAACAAATAGAAGAAGTTTCAAAATTAAACAAGTAACTAAAAGAAACCCTCTGAACCACTGAACAAGCTGAGAAACAGAAGAAGAAACCTTGAACATTTGATAAACTCCTCTAATGGCAAGAACGGAAGAACATCCAAACATAAAACTCCACCAAGATTCCGTGAGGGTAAGATCGATATAAAATGTCTAGATATTGATGCAAAGTTCCAAAATCGAAACATTTGGTCTGAAATGGATGCGAAATTCCAAAATCATACAAGTGCTTAGAAAAAACCCCTCTAAATCATTGAAAAAATAAAATAAATTCCAAAATTAAATAAGTAACTAAAAGAAACCCTCTCAATCAATAAGCAAACAGAGAAACAAAAGAAGAAAACTTGAAATTTTGATAAACTCGACTAACGGCAAGAACGGGAAAACATCCAAACATAAAACTCCACCAAGATGCCGTGAGGTTAAGATCGATATAAAATATCTAGATAATGATGCAAAGCTCCAAAATTGAAACCTTTAGTCTGAAATGGATGCGAAATTCCAAAATCGAACAAGTGCCTAGAAGATACCCTCTAAATCATTGAACAAATAGAAGAAATTCCAAAATTAAATAATAACTAAAAGAAACCCTCTGAATCAATGAAAAAATAGAGAAACAGAAGAAGAAAACTTGAAATATTGATAAACTCGACTAACGTCATGAAAGGGAGAAAATCCAAACATAAAACTCCACCAAGATGTTGTGAGGGTAAGATCGATATAAAATGTCTAAATATTGATGCAAAGTTCCAAAATCGAAACCTTTAGTCTGAAATGGATGCGAAATTCCAAATTGAAGAAGTGCCTAGAAGAAACCATCAAAATCATTGAACAAATAGAAGAAGTTTCAAAATTAAACAAGTAACTAAAAGAAACCCTCTGAACCACTGAACAAGCTGAGAAACAGAAGAAGAAGCCTTGAACATTTGATAAACACCTCTAACGGCAAGAACGGAAGAACATCCAAACATAAAACTCCACCAAGATTCCGTGAGGGTAAGATCGATATAAAATGTCTAGATATTGATGCAAAGTTCCAAAATCGAAACATTTGGTCTGAAATGGATGCGAAATTCCAAAATCATACAAGTGCTTAGAAAAAACCCCTCTAAATCATTGAAAAAATAAAATAAATTCCAAAATTAAATAAGTAACTAAAAGAAACCCTCTCAATCAATAAGCAAACAGAGAAACAAAAGAAGAAAACTTGAAATTTTGATAAACTCGACTAACGGCAAGAACGGGAAAACATCCAAACATAAAACTCCACCAAGATGCCGTGAGGGTAACATCGATATAAAATATCTAGATATTGATGCAAAGTTCCAAAATCAAAACCTTTGGTTTGAAATGGATGCGAAATTTCAAATCGAATAAGTGCCTAGAAGAAACCATCTAAATCATTGAACAAATAGAAGAAGTTCAAAAATTAAACAAGTAACTAAAAGAAACCCTCTGAACCACTGAACAAGCTGAGAAACAGAAGAAGAAACCTTGAACATTTGATAAACTCCTCTAACGGCAAGAACGGAAGAACATCCAAACATAAAACTCCACCAAGATTTCGTGAGGGTAAGATCGATATAAAATGTCTAGATATTGATGCAAAGTTCTAAAATTGAAACCTTTGGTATGAAATGGATGCGAAATTCCAAAATCGAACAAGTGCCTAGAAGAAACCCTCTAAATCATTAATTAAATAGAAGAAATTCTAAAATTAAACAAGGAACTAAAAGAAACCTCTAGATCAATGAAAAAATAGAGAAACAGAAGAAGAAAACTTGAAAATTTGATAAACTCGACTAACGGCAAGAACGGGAGAACATCCAAACATAAAACTGCACCAAGATGCTATGAAGGTAAGATCGATATAAAATGTCTAGATATTGATGCAAAGTTCCAAAATCGAAACCTTTAGTCTGAAATGGATGCGAAATTCCAAAATCGAACAAGTGCCTAGAAGAAACCCTCTAAATCATTGAACAAATAGAAGAAATTCCAAAATTAAACAAGTAACTAAAAGAAACCCTCTAAATCAATGAACAAACAGAGAAACAGAAGAAGAAAACTTCAAATTTTGATAAACTCGACTAACGGAAAGAACGGGAGAACATCCAAACATAAAACTCCACCAAGATGCCGTGAGGGTAAGATCGATATAAAATTTCTACATATCTCAAAAATCGAACAAGTGCCTAGAAGAAACCCTCTAAATCATTGAACAAATAGAAGAAATTCCAAAATTAAACAAGTAACTAAAAGAAACCCTCTAAATCAATGAACAAACAGAGAAACAGAAGAAGAAAACTTCAAATTTTGATAAACTCGACTAACGGAAAGAACGGGAGAACATCCAAACATAAAACTCCACCAAGATGCCGTGAGGGTAAGATCGATATAAAATTTCTACATATCTCAAAAATCGAACAAGTGCCTAGAAGAAACCCACTAAATCATTGAACAAATAGAAGAAATTCTGAAATTAAGCAAGCAACTAAAAAAAACCCTCTGAACCAATGAACAAGCTGAGAAACAGAAGAATAAACCTTGAATATTTGATAAACTCCACTAACGGCAAGAACTGGAGAACATCCAAACATAAAACTCCACCAAGATTCCGTGAGGGTAAGATCGATATAAAATGTCTAGATATTTATGCAAAGTTCTAAAATTGAAACCTTTGGTCTGAAATGGATGCGAAATTCCAAAATCGAATAAGTGCCTATAAGAAACCCTCTAAATCATTAATTAAATCGAAGAAATTCCAAAATTAAATAAGTAACTAAAAGGAACCCTCTGAATCAATGAACAAACATTGAAACAGAAGAAGAAAACATGAAATTTTGATAAACTCGACTAACGGCAAGAACGGGAGAATATCCAAACATAAAACTCCACCAAGATTCCGTGAGGGTAAGATCGATATAAATTTGTAGATATCTCAGGATCTACGCTCTGATACCATGAAAATCTTAAAAATCAACGAAAAATTAATGAAATGTGATTACGGTTTCACATGAACGAAAGAGAGAACAAAAGGAGAAAAACTTAGAAGCTTAGTTAAAAAATATTTGCTTAACCTAATATAATATTTCTTGATAAAGAAAAACCTAATAAAATATTCATAATCATATTTATACAAGGGCAAGGAGAAAAAAAAACATATGAAGAAAGAATACATCGGGTCATTACCTGGCAGACTATACAAAAGAATAAAAGAATTTCAGGCTTGGCCTAGTTACAATGAAATACACAGTGTGACCCAATGAATATTAAGGTGACTTCAACTCTAATAGCTCCAATATATTGCTACTTCAAAATAGAGTACATCGGAAGAAGGAGGGCCAGATCAGGGCTTCTTGTACGTGATGAACTTGGTAAACCAAGTTTAAGATATTACAAATGAAATTCTAGCCAGCTGTTTACCCTTAAAATCGGAAAACAATTAAACTTATAAGTGGTTTTAAGGACATGTGATTTCACCTAATACTAATTGATAAATATGATGATTACTAATGGAATTTGACAGTAAACTAAAGCAAACAAGTATTGAAATGAAATTCGACCCTCGAGCTAGACTGCCCTCGAATCGACTGAGAAAAAAGCTAAGTAATATAGTATCAACTGATGAACAAGAGAATATAAGAGAAGAGAGTATTGTATTACTTTGATAATGCAAAAGTTATATGCTTTAAAAATGATTAGAACCCCCCCCCCCACCTTTATATAGTAGAGGAATTCTACACATGATACAATTCTAATTACAGAAGGAAATCCCATGATTAACTAGGTAACCATTCTTGATTTGATCTGTTCCGAGATTTCTGCCATGATCTTCGGCCGGTCACGGATATCTCGGCTTTCCGTTATTATGCTATCTTTGGTCTCACCTGATTTCTATCCCGTTTGGTCTAGATCATCATTGGTCTCGATCTTAACTGACACTTTAAATCCTGAGCTCGGTACCTTATCCTCATGTTCCGGTCTGATATAATACGGGGCCGATCCTCGATCCATCACCCTGGTTTCAAACAATGAGAAAAATTTGGGGTAGGTGGGACCGGTCTTAACCGTATACAGATTTTCCCTCGTTTTTTAGAGTGTAGTGACAAGAAACGAATTAAGTCTTCGACCTTTACCCTGATTTGTCATGACATCATCACCGTGATGTAAGCGACACAGGTGACTGAAATGTCCCGTCGGTATAGTTCCCCGGGTGATTAATGTGCGTCAATTGACAGTCGGCCACCAGCAACTTTGAACCGTCACCGTGAAACCCATAAATAGGCCTCTTTTTCACTTTTTCAAACTTTACTTTCAATCTCTTCTGCTCTAATTCTTAAAGCTTTTTGCATTCATCAAGTTCTTCATCTGCAAATCATCAAGTTTCGTTGTTAACCCTTTCTTAAAACACCAAATATCATCATCTTCATCTTCTTTTATTTTGAAAACTAAATGGCGAAAATGTCAAAGACTGTGCCTCAAAAAGAAAACGCTTCTTCACCTTGGCCGGCCGACGAGAAAACACTGGTGGAATCACGCTCTGAGGAATGTTTTCCTAGGGGTGCATCATCAGTTCTGATTTCAAGATCGAGAAAACCTCGTTGGTCCTCGGTCGTTGCGAGCCAGTATCGAGATACGTATTCCCGATACCTAAGAGTTTTCTCGAAAAAGTGAAGAAGAATTGTAACTGTCAGAACAAACAGGTCGTGATACCGGCCCCTGGGGAAGACATTACTACCTACGTGGAGGGGGTTTTGAGTGTTTACACTTAACCTTTCACGTTGGGCCCACTTGATCCAATCATCGTGGACTTCTATAGAAATTACCAAGAGACTCTCGACAAATCCATCCCTCCTTATGGAGGATCATAATATTGCTCCGGTTCTTCGTGAGCAAAGTCGACGGGCTCCCTTTCACCCTCGACCACCTCATCAGGTTGTACATCCCCCGACTTTACCTAGGTGGGCTAATAAAGCTCCAGCTCCGGGCCACCAAGGTTTTCATATCCAACATAGACGAGGACAAAGACCAGGGTTGGATGGGTCGATTTGTTTGAGTGAGGACCTCGGAACTGATTCCGGTTGAAAGCATGTCATTCCCCGAGAGATGGAATATGAAACGTAAGTACGATTTATCAGTTTCTGCATGTTAGTTTAATTTTTTCGCTCCCCCTTATCGATATCCTTTTTCTGTGTAGCTGCTGCATGGATTCCCGGTGCAATCCCCAACCTTGAGAACTATGTCAGGAATTCGGTCTCGACCTCAACGTATGGTGAGTGCGCATGACGCGATTTATCGAAAGGCCGGTGGGAAGCCAAAAATCATGGTAAGCCTATTTCATGTGTTTATTGATTGGATTAAAACATTCCTCCAAACTTACTCAATTTCTTCTCCTACAGGTCTAGGCAAAGTTGCAGTCATAAGGTCCCCATCTGGTGAAGAAGAAACTTCAATCCCGGTCCCAAACCAGGTAAAGGAGAAGAAAAGGAAAAGGACATCGACCTCCGAGGATCCACAGCCTAAAAAAAGGTGGCTCGTAAGCCAAAAAAGAACATCATCCCCTTGTCTGCGAAGTCAATTCAACTCCTTAGGAGGAAGAGGAAGAAGAAGAAGAGAAAGAAGACGACTCCGGGCTGGTGGCCCGAGTAAAGACGAACACCAAGGCTCAAAAGACTGTAGAACCGGTCGGAGCCAAAAACATTCTACCCCGAGTTGACGGGGCCTCGGGTGGAGACTTGGATGGAGTCCTTGAGTTGGTAAAGGCTGTAGATGCATCACCTCGAGGTGAAAAGGTGGCGGATCGGCTGTGGAGGTCAGTCTCGAGGCTCCTCAAGATGAAAAGAATGCCCCAAGAGACCCACTTGGGGTGATAGAAGTTGGAGACTCCCTGTTACTCCTTTCATTTTATGAGGAGACGATTCGGGAGGCCCAAGCCATGAAGACTCCTTATGTAGAAGGAGCCCACGGAGAGGAGGATCCCTTCCTTGGTTATTTTTCCGGGATCGAGGATGCTGCTGGCCTGAGTGACTTGTTAATACCAAGGAAGGATACGGGTGGGACCTCCTCAAGTTTTAGACTGACCAATCAGTTTTCGTCCCCTAGCGCTATCCCGGGATCAAACGAACAATCGTCATCTCGATCCCGGAGGATGCCCGAATTTTTGTTGCCCCTGTAAGAGTGGCCAGTTAACTTTGGGGTCTGGTCACGAAATAAGACCAAGACCTAATGGACGAAGTGGGAGAATCGTGTCTGTTCAATGAGGCACAACAAGCCTTAAATCGGGTAAGCCTTAACTCCCCTTGTCGATATCATACTTGTGTTTTCTTCTTGTCTAATTCCTTTCCTCCTATTTGTGTAGGCTTCGGCACTTCATCATGAAGTATTTTCTAGGCCTCGAGCAGAACTGAGCCGGTACGAGCCTGACATTCAAAGGCTCACCGAGGAGAAGAATGCCCTTAAACTTCCCAGTGGGCAGAAAGAAGAAGAAATCAAGGACCTCCGAGCTAAGCTAGTCGAGGCTCAGAAGGAACAAAGAGACCTGACCGATCAGGTAATGAAAATCTTAGAAGCTCATGGCATCGGTTTGGGAGTGATGGCTAACAATTCGATCTCACAGGTCCAACAGAAGCTTGATATGATCGAGAACCTCTGAGGAGAGATAGATATGGTGAAGGCGGATACCTTAGCGTGGAAGCAAAATATGGACCGCCTTGCCTCAGATAAGGAGGTTTCTCAAGCTCAGTTGTCCACAGCTGAAAACTAGCTCCAGGACTTGAAAGATAAGAACTCGGTACATGCCAAAAAAATTGAGGAGCTCTAAGCTCGGTTGGTCACCGAACTTGCAATGGCTAAATCTGAGGCTGAGAAAGAAAAGGATGATGTTGAGGCTATCGTGGCCATCTACCGGTCTGATGATGAAGCCTCCTAAGCTCAAGCAAGGAAGTTGTCGATGCTGACCAAACTCGATCATATTGGGTTGGCGAGCTTGCCAAGTGCCAGTCTAAAAGGGAAACCCTCGAGGAGATCCATGATCGAGGATTCGATCTCACTGATGAGATCAAAAATGCTAAAGAGCTCAAAGCCGACGCTAAGGCATTGGCCACTTCTGATGATGATGACATCGAGAGTGTGAGTGGGTCCGAGAGCGAAGGGTATCCCGATGGTGAAGATGCAACTTTCGGGGAAGATTAGGCACTTAGGATTTTCCCTTTAAGTTTTTATATAGAACCTTGATCGGGCCATGTTTCCCTTGTAAATAAATTTTTACATACATACAAAGACCCTTTCCTTTTCCTTTCTGTCTTGTCTTTATTTCATTTTGTTTCATTTTATGCCTTATGAAATTGTACCCTTAGGTTCGAGACTTAGGCAATTTTGGCCGAAATCGAACTAGTGTCGAGTGAGTGGTTTCTTGAACTCGAAGTAGGATAACCCTTAGGTTTTATTTAAGTGAGGATGATTTCTCGGACTCAAAAATAAAAAGTACCCTTAGGCTTTTGTATTAGCCCAATGTGGTCTTTGTAAAAAGGAATGGTTTTTTCCCCCTTTCGGCTTGAAAAGTTTATTGTTAATCAAATAAAAAATTTTATTCCTTAGCATGAGATAAGGAATTGTTCAACAGTTCGAACAAATCTGTACCCATTATGGTTTTCGAGGGTTGATATTATCGAAAACCTTTGTAATGTTTTGTAGTGCCTTAACACGACAAAAGGAATTGTTCGAGAGTTCGAATAATTTTGTACCAATTAGGGTTATATTATCGAAACCCTTCGTAGTTTTGTCGAGGGTAGCCTTTTTAACCGGTTTGATGAAAATATTTGAAGGCCTGTTTTATTATGCAATTCGGACGTGTTCGAACTGTCTTAATTCGCCTGTAGCCTTTTATTTGGGACTTGCCTCTTAGGCTTATTTTCCCATTTTATTTCGATCTTGCTCGAAGTGTCAGTCCCTGAGTGGGGTGGTCGTGGCCTATAAAAATTGAGGGTTTCCTTTAAGGTCTTATTGTCCCGAAGCTTCAATAATTCTATTTTTCGGACAGCAGTCCCCGAGTGTTTGTTCGAACAACAGTCGTGATCGGCCCTTAAGCCTATTTACACAATAGATCAAGAGTATGAAATTGTAAAGTAAAACTTTTCTACGGCAAGAAAAATTTTGCAAGGAAAAATACTTCTCTTAATAGATTATTATATATGCGTACATGTTTGATGTTAGGGCTCAAGTAACCTACATGGGAACGGTTAATTCGACTGTTTGGCCCTTACAAAATTTACCTATCGAGACCCTATTGACACGAAGTACTTTCCTTGCAACGAAGCTGACATTCGAGGGTGATGCCCACAGTATTCGAGGTTGATTGTAAAGAAGCCTCAGATACTGTTGAATTGCTCTAGGTTAACACGAACAATGATTTCCTTGTTAAAAACCTCGTCAGGAAAACTCATTTGAGACAAAAACCGGTCTAAGGGAAAAAGAGTGCAACGCGTGCTTGCAGACCTAAGGACTTCGTGTTGAAGGATCCATCGATATCTTCGATCGAACACCTGTAATTGGTTAATTTAAAATATAAATGAAAATGGAGAAGGTCGTACCTTAGAATTAATATCGTTTGAGGAGTGAGATGTTCCAATTGTTTGATAATTGCTCGTCGTTTACCGTGCCGAGCTTGTAGGATCATTTTTCGATGATGTCGAGGACCTGATATGGTCCCTCCCAATTTGGGCCCAGTTTTCCTTCATTCGGGTTTTGAGTGTTGAGGGTGACTTTTCTTAGTACTAAGTCCCCTATTTTAAGGTGTCGAAGATTGAATCTTCAATTGAAATATTTTTTCGATCCGTTGTTTTTGTGCAGCCAATCGAACGAGGGAAGTTTCTCGTCTTCTGTTGCATACCAAAACCTAAGGCTAGGTTCCCCGACTTTGACCGGGATAAAAGCTTCGGCACCATAGACTAAAGAGAACGGTGTCACCCCCGTACTGGATTTTGACGTCATGCGGTATGCCCAAAGAACCTCGGGCAATATCTCTCTCCATTTCCCCTTAGCGTCGGTCAATCTTTTTTTTAGATTTTGAATGATGGTCTTGTTTTTCGATTCGGCTTGTCCGTTCCCACTGGGATGATATGATGTCAATAGGATCCTTTTAATCTTATCATCCTTGAGGAATTTTATCACTTTGCTGCCGATGAACTGCTTTCCACTATCGCACACAATCTCGGCAGACATCCCAAATCGACATATAATGTGGTCCCAAATGAAGTCTATAGCTTCTTTTTCTCTGACTTTCTTGAAAGCTTGTGCTTCAGCCCACTTAGAAAAATAATCAGTCATAACTAAAATAAATTGAGCTTTACCTGTGGCCGATGGGAGAGGGCCGACGATGTCCACCCCTATTTCATGAATGGCCATGGGGATAAGACCGAGTGAAGTTGTTCCCCGGGCTGGTGAATCATCGGCGCATGCCTTTGACATTTGTCGCACTTTTGAACGAATCTTTTGTATCCTTTTCCATATCGGCCCAATAGTACCCTGCTCTGATAACCTTGTGAACCAATGACTCGGCACCAAAATGATTTCCATAAGTTCCTTCTTGAATCTCTCATAGCACGTAGTCGGTGTCTCCCGGTCCCAAACGTATCGCTAATGGCCCGTCGAACATCCTCCTTAACAGTGTTCCATCGTCGGCCAAGGTGAACCGGGCTGCCTTTGTGCGTAGAGTCCTCGACTCCTTCGGGTCTGATGGGAGCTTCCCGTTCTTTAGGTATTCGATGTACTTATTTCCCCAATCCCAGGTCATACTCGTAGAATTTATTTGGCATGGTCCTCTTCGATTATTGATATCGAGAGCCGTACGACAGTCCCCGAGCTGAGTTCATCATCTTCGACCGATGACCCCAGGTTTGCAAGGGCATCGGCTTCGCTATTCTTTTCCCGAGGTGCATGTTGCAAGGTCCACTCTTTAAATCAATGTAGAGTCAGTTGTAGCTTGTCCAAGTACCTCTGCATCTGATCCTCTCGAACATCGAAAGTCTTGTTGACTTGGTTAACCAAAAGTAAGGAATCATATTTGGCCTCGATAAACTCTGCTCCCAAACTTATGGACAGCTCGAGACATGCAATCATGGCCTCATACTCGGCCTCATTGTTAGTCAATTTCGAAGTTCTGATAAATTGTTTAATTCTATTACCAGTGGGTGGCTTCAAAACGATGCCCATCCCGAACCCCTTCACGTTCAAAGCACCGTCTGTGAAGAGGGTACACACCCCCGATGATGTACCTGATGTTAATAATAGTTCCTTTTCGACCTCGAGTACGAGGGCCGGCGTGAAGTCGGTAACGAAGTCTGCCAAGATCTGAGACTTGATGGTCATTTAGGGTTGATGTTAAATATCGTACTCGCTGATCTCGACGGCCCATTTGGCTAATCGACCTGAGAGCTCGGGTTTGTGTAAAATATTGTGAAAGGGATAGGTAGTCACAACACAAACTGGGTGACACTGAAAATATTTTAATTTCCTATAGGCGCTTATTAAAGCAAGCGCTAATTTTTCTAAGTGTGGGTATCGGGTTTCGGCCTCACCTAAGGTCCGACTAACATAATAAACAGGAAATTGCGTATCTTTCTCTTCTCGAACTAGGACCCACTTACCGCGATTTCTGAGACTGCTAAGTATAAGTAATGTTGCTCGTCCGCTTTCGGGGTATGAAGCAGTGGCGAGCTTGACATGTATCATTTTAGTTCTAGTAAGGCTTGTTAGCATTACGGGGTCCATGCAAAATTGCTCTTCTTCTTAAACAGTGAGAAGAACCGGTGACTTCTATCTGAGGACCTCAAAATGAATCGACCTAGGGAGGCTATGCACCCTGTTAACCTTCGTACGACCTTAACATTATCCACGATCGTGATATCTTTGATGGCCTTGATTTTATCGGGATTGATCTCGATTCTCCTACTTGATACCATGAAGCCAAGGAACTTACCCGAGCCGACCCCGAATGCGCACTTCTCCGGGTGAGTTTCATGTTGTATTTTCTTAGTATGTCGAAGGTCTCTTGTAAATGTTTCAAATGGTCCTCCGTTCGCAGAGACTTAACTAGCATGTCATCAATATAAACTTCCATTGGTTTTCCTATTTGTTCTCTGCACATTCGATTTACTAGGCGTTGATAAGTTGCACCAGCATTTTTTAGTCCGAAAGCCATTACATTATAACAATAGGTGTCGTATTTAGTGATGAACGATTTTTTTTCTTGGTCCTCCGGGTTCATCTGTATTTGATAACCGGAGTAGGCGTCGATAAAATTGAGACTCTCATGGCCGGCCGTGGCATCGATCATACGATCGATATTTAGTAGAGGAAAAGAATCCTTAGGGAATGCTTTGTTTAAGTCCTTATAGTCTACGCACATTCTAAGTTTATTTCCCTTCTTAGGGACTACAACTACGTTTACTAACCACTCGGGATACTTTACTTCCTGAATGTACCCTATTTTGAGAAGTTTGGTTACCCCATCCTTGATGAATGCATGCTTAACCTCGGACTGGGGCCTTTTCTTTTGCTTTACTGGACGAATTTTCGGGTCCAAGCCCAATCGATGAGTAGTGATGTCCAGTGGGATCCTTGCTATATCGAGGTGGGACCAAACAAAGCAATCCATATTATCTATAAGAAGAGTTTTTCCCTGATCTAGGGAGTTAACCCCGTGCCCAGGTATACCTTTCGTTCGGGCAGGTACTCAATCATTATAGCTTGTTTCATCTCTTCGACCGTTGATTTTGTGGTGTCCCACTCATCGGGAATTTAAAAGATTGAGGGATCCAATGCTCATCATCCTCGTCTATCCCCTGCTCCTCCATTTGGGTCGAGGCTGGTACCTGTGGTTGCTATTTGGCCTCCTGTTTTCCCTTTGACTCTGATTCCTTTAATGATGAGAGCATGACACCGATATTACTTCATCGAATGCAAACATCTCCTTAGAGGCAAGTTGCTCCCCGTACACCATTTTTACTCCCTCCTGTGTTGGGAACTTCAGAACTTGATGAAGGGTCGAAGGCACTGCCCTCATGTTATGAACCCAGGGCATTCCGAGTAGGGCATTGTATCTCATATCGCCCTCGATCACATGAAACTTTGTTTCTTGAACAGTCTCGGCTACATTTACTAGAAAGATAATTTCACCTTTGGTAGTTTCACTCGCCATGTTGAATCTATTAAGAAACCGAGCTGCGGGCACAATTTGATCCCGTAGGCTGAGCTTCTCCACGACCCTCGATCAAATAATATTGGCCGAGCTTCTTGGATCAATTAAAACAAATTTAACTTCAATTTTATTCATAAAGGAGAGATATTACCAGTGTCGTTGTGGGGTTGTGAGATCCCCTCTGCATCCTCATCATTGAAGGACAAGGTCCCTTCCGACACATAGTCTCGAGTTTGCTTTTCCCTGGTAATCGACACCTTGGTGCGCTTGAATATGGGTCCTTGTGGAACGTTAATCACATATTTTGGTTCTTCCTGTTCGTTTTTCCTGTTTGCATCTCTGTCTCTGAAGTGGTTCTTAGCTTTGTCACTCAAAAATTCTCGAAGGTGGCCCTCGTTGAACAAACGGGCTACCTCCTCCCTTATCTGTATGAAGTCCTCCGTTCTATGACCACGAGTGTCATGGTATTTGTATATCTGATTTGGATTCCTCTGGGACGGGTGGGTCTGCAAGGTTCAAGGCCATCTAGTATCCTTGATCCTCCCAACGGCCGATGCATTAACGTTGAAGTTGTATTCTGATAGTCGTGGCACTTTTGTGAGCTCGACATGTTTATCGAAACCACTCTTACTCATGAGCCCTCGGGAGCTCTATCCTCGATGATTTTGAACTGGGTTGCGTACGGGACCGTTGTTCCTACGGTCTCCGCCGTATGGTGGATATCGATATGTACTTGATCAGGGTTCTCTGTCGATGTCCCTTTGAATTTTGCCGACGGGCCTGTTTGGATAAACGGAGCCGGAAGGAGCTCCAAATTGATCATCATCGACCCTGATTTTTTACTAATATCGATTATGCTCATCAGCCCAGGTCACAGCTAGATACTCAATCAAATTTTGCTTCAGTTGTCGCGAGGCCATTGAACTTCGTATGTTCAAACCTTGAGTAAAAGCTTGGACGGACCAATCATCTGCGATCGGGGGCAGGTCCATACATTCCATCTGGAACCATGACACAAATTCTCTTAACATTTCATTGTCTTTCTGCTTCACTTTGAAGAGGTCCGACTTCCGAGTCTCGACCTTTATTGCTCCGACGTGTTCTTTGATGAAGGAATCTGTGAGCATGGCAAAATAATCAATGGAATTAGGCGGCAAGTTGTGGTGCCATATAATCGCCCCTTTCGATAAAGTTTCTACGAACTTTTTCAACAAAACGGACTCAATCTCATCATCCTCTAAATCGTTCTCCTTTATTGCGCACGTGTAAGAAGTGACATGCTCATTAGGGTCGGTGGTCCCATTATGTTTGGGAATTTCTGGCATGCGGAATTTATTCGGGATGGGCTTAGGAGCCTCACTTGGGGGGAAAGGCTTCTGTACGAACTTCTTCGAATCCAAAACCTTCAGAATCGGTGGTGCCCCCAGAATTTGATCAACTAGGGAGTTGTATGTTTTTATTTTTTTGTCATTTGCCTCGATCTTCTTTTCCCCTGATTTGATTCGTTTTGTGAGCTCCTCGAGCATTTTTAAAATGGTGGGGTTAGTCCTTGATACATTGGCGTTCGACCTCTGCGGTACTGGTTTAGCTCTATGAACAACTTTAAGTGAGGGCTCGGGTTCGGCTCTACTGGGAGCACGACTCTATTTTGAAGTTACTCTATGGCAGCTTGTTGAGCTTGCAATATTTCAAATATCAATTGAAGGCAGACTCTGTCGTCTTCGCCTCCCTGTGCATATTGACCGATTGGTCGAACGTCTCTGCAGATGTTGTTTTCAAGGTCAACGCCCAAATTAGAATTTAGGGCGACGCGGGAGCTGGCGTGGATGGGGTTTGCAGCTGGTACTCCCCGATGCCAACCTGAGGTACTTCGATTCCTGGGACGGCTATATTGTTGTTTTCCCCATGAAAATCGAGGATGTTGTCAGCGTGTGTGGGAACTTTTTGAGAGTTCGACATGTTGATCCTGAAATCAAAAACACTTACGAGAACAAGCATAAAGCAGTGTGTGTTACGAGAATTAGTATTAAGCAATCACTATTATCCTTAGCCCCATATGGGCGCCAAACTGTTTACCCTTAAAATCGGATAACAATTAAACTTATAAGTGGTTTTAAAGACACGTGATTTCACTTGGTACTAATTGATAAATATGATGATTAATAATGGAAATTTACAGTAAAATAAAGCAAACCAGTATTTAAATGTAATTCGACCGTCGAGCTAGACCGCCCTTGAATCGACTGAGAATAAAGCTAAGTAATATGGTATAAGAGAAGAGAGTATTGTATTGCTTTGATAATGCAAAAGTTGGATGCTTTACAAATGATTAGCACCCCCCTCCCCTTTAAATAGTAGAGGAATTCTACACATGGTACAATTCTAATTACAGAAGGAAATCCCATAATTAGCTAGGTAATCGTTCTTGATTTGATATGTTTCGAGATTTTTGCCATGATCTTCGGCAGGTCATAGACATCTCGACTTCCCATTATTATGCTATCTTCGGTCTCGCTCGATGTCTATCCCGTTTGGTCTCGATCTTAGCTGACACTTCGAATCCCGAGCACCGTACCTTATCCTCATGTTCCGATCTGATATAATACGGGGTCGATCCTCGATCAATCCCCCTGATCTCAAACAATGAGCAAAATCGGGTGGGCCCAGTCTTAACCGTATACACCAACACCACTAGATAAAAAGAATAATAAAAACAGAAGTGGTGGAAATAATGTTGTGATGATCAAGGTGGTTCAAAGGTAATGAGTCTTGGTCTTCTCTTGTTGAATCGAAATGAGCGGAGTTTCCATCTATCCACATTTAAGAGTCCTCTAACCTGTCTTGGTAGGGTATCAAAGAGTGTATACATGTAAATATCCTCCCTGTTGTGAGCCAAATTTGAGGCCATTTTATATTGAACCTTCTTTTCAAATTGAGATGATATATACACAAGTTAGGGATTCATTCCTGTTGACCCAAGTCACTGCATAGTTTTGAAGATTGACAAATGTCTGACCAGTTGAACCAGGTCCATCAGAGCACACATACTTGACCTAACGAGTTGGCACACATACCTTATATACATAGGAGATGAATGTGATTGTGAAGTATCAATGAACAAGAAGAGTATCTTCTAATGCGAAAAGGTTGCAAATTGATGAAAGAATAGAAGTTGAATTCAGCAAGGACAAAAATGAAGGAAGGAAGTTGAGTTTGATAAGAACTTGTTCTCCCAGGTAGAGTCGGACCACAACTCAACTGACTTTATAAATAATTGAAGTATTCTTGCTTGAAAAAAGAACGCACAAGTGCAGAAGTGAATCAATATCTAAAAGAAAAATTCTAAGATATTTCGCAAGCAGAATTATTGTGCGACACAAAGGCTACAGACCAGCTAGAAGAACCAGTTCCATCTGTTTATCATTGAGTCTAGTTGGTTGTAGTAGGAGTTTTAATATTGTATCTTTTCATCTTTCATAGAAGCAATTATAATAGGTACGCATTGTTCAAGTTAGAGTTAACTTGAAGCTTGTAGAAATTAGCTAGAGGCTAGTTACTACAAAGGGATTAGAGTTAGTCCTAGGATTACAAAAGAGTTTATTTTGTAAGTCCGTTTGACTCAGAGTTTTAGTGAAGAGTTTGAGAAAATCCTACTGAGGAGTAGGTCGTGGTTTTTTCACCTTTTGACCCAGGTGTTTTCCACGTAAAAATCTCTGTGTTTTTACTTTACTGCTTTTATTATTCCGCAACAGTAGTAGTTGGAACACCAAGAAGAACCAGGTTCTTCTACTGAGACAGCACTCGAAAATTGGGTACCACACAAAGTAACCTATCTTCTTGTGTGGTATTGAAGTCTAAAACATCAATTGGTATCAGAGCAGGTTATCCTTGAAAGGCTAACACCTTGGAGAAGATCAAGATGAGTGCACCACCTGGAAATTGGGAAGGTCAATCAACTGCAAGGCCACCACTCTTCAATGGCCAGTATTACTCTTGGTGGAAAAACAGGATGAAGGACCACCTAATTGGAGAAGACTATGAACTCTGGGACATAGTCACTGATGGTCCTCTAGCTACCATGATGAAGACTGTTAAAGGTATAGATGTACCAAGGACCAGAGCTGAATGCACTGCTGAGGATCTGAAGAAATGGGAGAAGAATGCAAAGGCCAAAAAGTGGCTAGTGTGTGGACTAGGTCCAGACGAGTACAGCAGAATCCAAAGCTGCACCACTGCCAAAGAGATCTGGGATACCTTGCAAGTAGCCCATGAAGGAACACCTCAGGTAAAAAGGTCAAGAGGTACTCTACTATACTCTCAGTATGAAAACTTCACTATGAAAGAAGGAGAGACTATCCAAGAGATGTACACAAGGTTCACAACCTTGACTAATGAACTGAAGTCTCTTGGAATAGTCATTCTTGAAGAGGACAGGGTTGAGAAGATCCTGACAAGGGTCTTGCCTATTTCTTGGGAAAGCAAAATCATTGCTATCCAGGAATCCAAAAATATGGCAACCCTAAGATTGGATGAGCTGATTGGAAACCTCACTGCCTATAAACTAAGAAGGCAGACAATGAAGATGGATGGTCCAAAGAAGGA
The DNA here is from genome assembly GCA_005239525.1 of Nicotiana knightiana. NCBI lineage: Eukaryota > Viridiplantae > Streptophyta > Magnoliopsida > Solanales > Solanaceae > Nicotiana > Nicotiana knightiana. Next base: position 62,375 of record ML427729.1, read on the forward strand.
GAGGAGTCTAGCACTAAGAATCACTGAGGGAGCAGATCTGGAGGATGACGAGATGGCCATGATTACCAAAGAATTTAGAAACTTTCTCATGAGGAATAAGGGCATCTCTAGAGGAGGAAATTACAACAAAGCAAAAGCTCCAAAAAGTCCAACCAATGAGGGATGCTACAAATGTGGTAATACTGACCATCTCATCAAAAACTGTCCTCAATGGGAAGTAGAATGGAAAAAGGAGAGATATGAAAGAAGGAACAGGAAGAAGGAACAAGTCCAACCCAAGAAAACCACAACAAAGGCTATGGTTGCTGCTTGGGGGGATAGTTCAGATGAGGAATCAGAAGATGGGGAGACTAAAGATCAGGCGCTCATGGCAATTGGAGAATCTGATGAGGAATCACATGAATAACTAGAGGTAAGTATCTCCCATCTTAAAAAGAAATTAAAGTTCTTATCTAAGGAAAAACTCTTTGAGTTGCTACTTGATTTCATAGATGATTCTGAGGAAACAACCAAAGAGAAGGATCAACTATCTAAAGAATGTGCAATGCTAAAAGCAAAGTGCATGAACCTGGAAATCAGAGTCAGTGAATCTGAAAAGAAAAACACTGACTTGTTGAACCAGGTTCATCCACTTGAAACTGAGATTCTAGAACTAAAATCTAAAAACTTAAAACTAAAGCTAGGATCCAGTAAAAAGGTTGTTGATTATTCTTATATCATGTTAGAAGAAAACGTGGGAAAACTAAAAGATAAGATGTATGCCAAGGATGAACAGATAAGAACTCTTAAGGAAGAACTTGGCAAAGTCAAACATGAATTAGATCGAACGTGTAAATGGAATAAATCCTCTGATGCCCTTATATGGCTTCAAGAGAATCATAGTAGCAACAGGAGAGGGATTGGCTTTAGAAGTCAATTGCCCAAGTGGGATCCCAAAAGCAAGTATCTCACTCTCCTTGAGAATAAAATATGCACCCATTGTGGTAAGACTGGGAACTACAAATATGAGTGTACTGCAAAAGAGCAGGCCAGTCGAAAAAAATGAGAGGTTGGTAAAATGGAAAAACTGGCTACCAAATTGGGCCAGAAAAATTTTGGTTCATCCATTCTCTCATAGAAAAGGACCCAAACTAGTTTGGGTTCTAAAAACTAACCCCTGATTCTTTTGTAGGTTCAAGTGAGAGGAGGCAGCCAAATTTAGTATTTGGATAGTGGCTGCTCAAAGCATATGACAGGGAACATGGAATAGTTCCTTTCACTTGAAAGTCTCAAAGGGGAAAATGTCTCCTTTGGAAACGAAAAGAAAGGTGAAATTATTGGGGTTGGTAAGGTGGGTAAGGATGACACATGATCCATTGAACATGTGTATCTAATAGATGTCTTGAAATATAGCCTGATCAGTGTATCACAACTGTGTGACAGAGGTAACCTGGTTGCTTTTACTTCCACAAAATGTTTTGTAGGGAAAAAGAATGAATAACATATATTTCATAGACTTGTCCACACTGTCTGAAAATGAACTCACTTGCCTAAGTGTGTTGAACAGTGATACCCTCCTGTGGCACAAACGACTTGGTCATGCGAGTCTGACTCAGCTTAACAAACTAGTCTCTAAAGACTTAGTGGTAGGACTTCCTAACATTAAGTTCAAGGAGGAAAAAGTTTGTGAGGCATGTGCCAGGGGGAAGCAGGTAAGGTCCTCTTTCAAAAGTAAGAAAATAGTCAGTACCCCTAGGACATTGGAACTGGTTCATATGGATCTATGTGGTCCTATGAGAACTCTGAGTAGAGGTGGTAAGAGATATGTGATGGTGCTAGTTGATGATTATTCAAGGTTCACTTGGACCTTATTCCTAGCATCTAAGGATGAAGCATTTGATATGTTCACCTCATTTGTCGAGAAAAATCAAAATCAATTAGGACATCAACTAGCATCAATAATGTCTGACCATGGTACTGAATTTGAGAATACTAAGTTTGCTGAGTTCTGTGATGAACATGGTGTTAATTATAAATTTTCTGCTCCTAGAACCCCACAGCAAAATGGGTTTGTTGAAAGGAAAAACGGAACTCTTGAAGATATGGCAAGAACCATGCTTCTATCTAGCAAACTACCTCACAGGTTTTGGGCTGAAGCAATAAACACTTCTTGTTACATAATGAATAGATGCATGACCAGACCTCTAGTAGAGAAAACTCCCTATGAATTACTTAAAGGGAGAAAGCCCAACATATCCCACTTTAAGGCTTTTGGATGCAAGTGTTTTGTACACAATAATGGCAAAGATTCCCTAGGAAAATTTGACCCCAGAAGTGATGAGGGAGTATTCTTGGGATATTCATCACATAGTAAAGCTTATAAAGTGTATAATAAAAGAACT